>JAVYIG010014026.1:0-20000 GCA_035222895.1 Strongylocentrotus droebachiensis
ATGCTGTTAATTCAGATAAATTGTTTAAAAAACATAGATCTGCACGCACCCCATATTCAATATGCAAATTAATTGGTGTCAGCTGGTTCAACTGGAAATATGCCAACAGTCAGTCATCAACTGGTGCAACTGGAAATATGCACTCTCCAGTTATCAACTGGTGGAATTAAAAAATGCCAACAGTCATTTATCAGCTGGTGAACATAGAAATATGCCAACAGTCACGGGATTATCACCACGGAACTTAAATGGTAACTGTGAAACCATCAAGACACCCAATAATAACTCATTTTCACACCTGGAAAACACGTATGCCTAGCTTAGATTAGTAATCCGTTTGAGTCACGAGATCATCACCGCGGAACTACTGGCAACTTTGACTACCATTTAAATAGGTGTTTTAAGACACCTAATAATTACTAATTTTTCACACCTAAATATCACGTATTCACAGCTTAGATTAGTAATCAGTTTTAACTACGTGATCATCACCAAGAAAGTTATGGTAACTTTGAAACCATTTAAAAAGGTGTTTTAAGACATCTAATAATTACAAATTTTTCACACCTAAAAGTCACGTATGCCCAGCTTAGATTAATAATCCGTTTGAGTCACAAAATCATCACCGCAGAGCTGCTGGCAACTTTGACTCCCATTTAAATAGGTGTTTTAAGACAACTAATAATTACTAATTTTCACACCTAAATATCACGGATTCACAGCTTAGATTAGTAATCAGTTTTAACTACGTGATCATCACCAAGAAAGTTATGGTAACTTTGAAACCATTTAAAAAGGTGTTTTAAGACACCTAATAATTACTCATTTTTCACACCTAAAAGTCACGTATGCCCAGCTTAGATTAATAATCCGTTTGAGTCACGAGATCATCACCGCGGAACTTATGGCAACTTTGACCTCCATTTAAAAAGGTGTTTTAAGACACCTAATAATTACTTATTTTCACACCTAAATATCACGTATTCACAGCTTAGATTAGTAATCAGCGTGAGCAACGTGATCATAACCAAGAAATTTATGGTAACTTTGAAACCATTAAAAGAGGTTTGTAAGACACCTCAGAATTACTAATTTAATATAACCAGAGATTCACGGACAGAACAATAAGACGATTAGCCGGTGTAAGTAACGTGATTATTACCATCAACCTTGGATAACCTGTGAAACCAATCGATAAAGGTGCTTACAAGACCAAATAATTACGTATTTATCACCACCATCGGTTAACGGACAAAAAACTCGTTGCTTGGTCAAGTGGTTATTTGGTCATAAACACTTGATTTACAGAGGTAAGTGGAATCACGTTACTCCAGTCGCGTGATAAATTGGTGGTTTTTAGGTTAGATGAAAACGTGAACAGGAGTACCTTTTTTGTTTAAATGAAGGCACGTTTCGATAACGTTTAAATCTAGTTCAAAAGGCACCATACTTTAAAATCACTTAAAATACACTCCCAAAAGAGGTTACTTTTTAGTGTTTTGTTTATTGGGTAGCAACCAATTCTTCGCACACACGTACACGTATATTATGGTATCCGCGATCGCTCAAACCAGTTTTTAACACTGAACCAATGGGTATTTCAGCAAGACTGAACTATTTTCCCGGTAACTGGAATTTTGCCGGGATTTTACCGATTTACCCTAGAACTATTTCATGGGTTTGGCATTTTTCGTTTATTTACGGGAATGGCTAAAACCATGACTGCAATTTCGACCAATCAGATGGCTGGATTTCTTAAGTGAGTTATATAATGTATTCTATTCAAAAGCAAAAATTTTGTGCCAACATAATAGTTGAATTCATCGTTCTAATACCATTTTGTTAGGGTCTGTATTGTTCCTAACGGGAGAAAGTATTTCTAACATGCCTTTCCAATTTTAGCCTTTCCTATTCACGCCAGTTGTTCGTATATTATTATCAACCTTATTTTACCTTATTTCCTCAGAACAAAAATTCATCCAAGCGTATTTTTTAATATGCTTTTTCCGTTTGTACTCTACGCAGATTATATACGTGGCTCGCAACCCCAAAGATACGATCAACTCTTATTATAATTTCATGGAGGGCACGCGAGCTTTTCATGACAAGCCGATCGGCGAAGTTTTAGAAGACTTCATGGTAGAAGGTGGGTGATGATTGTTATAATGATAAGGAAGATGATGATGATGATGATGATGAGGCTGATGATGCTGCTGATGATGGTGGTGGTGGTGGTGATGATGATGGTAGTGTTTATTGATAGGCCTATGATAATCCATAAGAATAAAAATCCTAACTATAAATCTACTGCTGTCCTTAAGCGTATGTAGATATTTTTGTAAGCCCCCCCCCCCCTCATTTGACGTCTCTTGCCCATATATTAGAATTTTGGTGCAACTTTTTCCTAGCCCCGTACACTTTTGTTGTTGTCGGTATATGACATCGTTAAGTACATTGAAACTTGATCATCTGTAACACGAAAACAGACTGAAGTTTGCACATTATACAGTTGAAGTTATCAGATCTATTTGGATTGTTTTATTTTATGGCGTTTCTCCAATGCTATTCTGATGAAATCCTTTGAATCTTTTGTTTAGTCTCCAACGATTTACAAATCAAGGCCCCGAAATCCTTGGCTATCAATAATTAACCACACAACAATATCATTATGGGGTCATTAATAATTTCGATAATTGGGGATAATGATACATGGGCTACATCACAGTGAATTATGCGCTGCTTGCATTATCATACAGCAAAACGTTAAATGATGATTATTGTCAGTACTTTTTCTGATTTATTATTTTGTTTAACTTTGCTCTTTAATCCGTGGACAGACAACTTCCGGTGGGGTTCTTGGTTTGATCACGTGATGGCTGCATGGAAGATTCGAGACGAGAAGAACGTTCTATTTCTCTTCTTTGAGGATGTGAAAAGGGTACTATTACATACACTTAATATAAAAACAGATGAATCTTTGATGATGTTAATGATAATGATAAAATATTGTGCTCGTTATCCAATAACGCCATTACTAATAGCATACCATGAAACTGAACTGAGCGATATACCTCTGTATTATATTGTTCAGTTCTTAGGTTCTTAGGCTCCTTTATACATTCATTTACAATCTGACTTTGTCCTTGATTTACGAATGCATGAAACTAAAAACAAACCACGGTGATTTAAACAAAAGTGAGTAAAACTGACATTGTGTAATGTAAAATACAAATATGAAATTAAACCGACTTGATCTGAACTTAACTGAGGAATACAACACTAATTACACGCATAGTCATGGTTTTCACTTTCCTGACGGAAATATTGTAGCCAAAACACCTCCTCCCCTTCCCCACTGCATTTCTTTAATCCTCCTCCCCTCCTCCTCCACTCCCCTCCATTTCCTAATACGGTACTCGCCTAATACGGTATACGGAGATGTGCCGCTCTATAATGAGTTACTTTTTTTGCAAAAAATCCCTAAATATGGGGTATGATTTTGTGCCGCAAAATCCCTAAAAATGACCCAACTTTTCAGATCTTGGCCTTAAATATGGGTTACTATTTTCTTCAGGATAATATATCTCACCCATAATTTCGCTCAATTGAAAATCCCAGATGCTAAATCCCACAAATTAATTGAAATAATTTCGCTTTTTCATCCCAAGTCCTCGCCGATCGTCGCACAGATGTATCAATATCATTGATTTGAGCTCTGCTTCTGACTCATTAATAAACGGGTTATCCCACATCCCTCCTCGAGCGTAAGCATTCTCCGAAAGCAGCAGAAAACTTGCTTTATTAAGTGCGTCCCAGAAAAAACGAAACCGAGAAATATCGATGTTTTATCATAACATATTTGTAAAGCTTAGATCCTCCTCTTTCATTTTGATGCAACTCAAATGATGCATATTTCACGCATGAGTGATTAAAAACAATTTGAAGAGAGGAAACCAAAAAGTCATTTGGCGGGTGATATCTGAATTTCCGAGAGCAAATCACATTTCTAGAAAAATTCCCTTTTCCCCCCTTTCATATGACATCTCAATCAGGAAAAACGAGACAGGAATAACAAAGTTCTGTTTGATTAAAGTGATGCTTGCATTTCCATAATTTTGATTAAACGAATTCATTTTCACTGGCTGCCTGCCGGAGCAACAAACAGAGTCGACGAAAGACTTTACGCGTGGCTGATCGTCAACGAAATAGAGTTAAAGTACAAGTCCACTCCAAAAATAACTTACTTTCAATAGAAGCAGAAAAATCAGACAAACCAATCAAAAAAAGTTTGAGCAACATCGGATATTTAATGATTTTTTGAAAAAGTATGTAAAACTATAGAACAATGGAAATCACTACACACATTGCCAATTTGGTTATCAGTTTGTGACGTCATGTCCTCTATATTTATCAATTGCTTTAATTTCTGTTTTTATCCCCCAAAATTTGATTTCCCCATGCTTCATAATTGCGTGCATGACATTGCTATATTGATATATTCATATTATTAATATTTATCTAAATAGTTTATCAAAAGTCACATTTTTCATGATTTTAACTGATTTTTTAAAATTCTGTATATTAGTGCATCCACACAAAAACATATTACTATCAATCTAACTTGGATGCTGGTGTGAAGAAATATTCTTAGGGGGAAAAAAAGGAAATTTATATTATCAATATAAAGAAAACAATTATTAGTGGATAGTGAGGACATGACCTCACAGACTTACGGGTAAATTTCCAATTTGTCTTGCGATTTTCATTGTTCCATAGTTTTACAGCCTTTTTCAAAATTTCATAACTTTCTTATAATATTAGATATCCGATTTTGCTCAAACTTTTTTTGATTGGTTTGTCTGAGTTGTCTGCTTCTATTGAAAGTAAGTTATTTTTTGAAGTGGACTTGGCCTTTAAATCTTTTGTCGACTCTTTTTCTAGAAATGTGATTTTTCTCTTTGAAATTCATATACCGTCCGCCAAATGAATTTTCGGTACCTTCTCTTCAAAGTATTTTTAATCGCTCATGCGTAAAATATGCATCATATTAGCTGCATCAAATGAAAGAGAAGAATTTAAGCTTTACAAATATGTGTCATTCATAAATAATAATTGTGATTAAGTTATGATAAAACATCGATAATTCTCGGTTTCGTTTTTTACTGGCTCGCACTGTATCGGGATGCGCCATTAGATATCCAGGGGGAGTAAATGGCTAGCGGTAGTAAAATGGGAAATACAAGAAAGCGTGCAACTAGAAATTAGAGGAAATAAGAGGAAAAACAGCTGAAACTGGGAAAGCTGTTACTCAAAATTAAGGGATTATGGTATGTGAACGTGTATATCATTCAAGCAATTGGATTACGGCTAAACCTTAGACATGGGTTGCGTTTAGAAGTCCTTATTAATGGTTACCATGTTCTGCCAAAATGACCCTTCAAAATGGGTATGACTACTACCCCCCCCCCCCCCCGGGCTTCTCCCCCTCCTCCCCCTCCTCTTCTTCTTCCTCCTCCTCCTTCTTCTTCTATACTTCCCCTTCTTTCAAGATCTTCACCATCGTTTTTCACACATTCAGGATCCAAAGAAATGTATCCAGCAAGTCGCCGAATTTCTAGGGCGCCCTCTCTCAGAGGAGGCTCAACAGCGAATATTGGAAAACAGCTCATTTAAAGGAATGGCACAAACCTACAAAAAGCTTGCAGACGATGCTGCAAAAAGCGGGAAGGCGGACCCAACGCGTGTCGATGGGAATATGAGCTTCATGAAGAAAGGTACATTGATAATTTTTGCAACTGCATATGAATCTTTAAGGGTATACTAAACAAAACCTTTCGTTTAGTCAAAGTTAGTTATCAAGAAAGATTCTCTCCAAAAACGTCATAAATGAGATAAATCATATTGAGGACAATATTATACATGCAATCCATCACTTCCGGAAATCAATCCATCTGAACAATTGTTAGCAGTGTCATCTACCAGGCGCGCTGGAAGCAGTTTGGGATTGAGGGGGGGGGTAAATATTCCAGGGGGGTCAGCTTTCAGGAGGCAGTGGCGTAATGGCGCAAAACGTTTGGGGGTGGGGGGGGGGGGGCAGAAGAAAAATTTGGACCCACCACCACTCTTCCCGGCCCCCCCCACTCAGAGGTCGGAATGACTGCATGCGTGTTGCCAAAATGTCCGGTAAAGGGGTACTTTTCGTGCGACAAAGTCCGGCCCGAGAATTGTAAAAAAAGGGGTGTTTTTGACTTTTCACTCGGAGATTTCTTTAAAAAGGGGTTGTTTTTTTCTTTTTTCTCTCATCTCTTTTGGACTCCTGAGAAATTATTCCGAATTTAGGGGGTACATTGAGCATTTTTCCTGATTTAGGGGGGGGGGGGGGGGTCTCCAAGGCAGGAAAAGCCCGCAAAATGCCCGCGAAAGGGGGGGTTCGGAAATATTGGCAGTCCTCAGATAGGGGGTGCTTTCAAAAAGAGGGAACGAGCATAATATGCGTACCCTAAATAACATTGAGTGGGGGGGGCCGGGCCACTCTTACACTTAACATGCAGCCTCCGCAGAAAGTTTTTTGAAGTGGAGTATTGACGATCAGATAGAGTGTAGCGAGCGAAGCGAGTGGAGCATACATTGGAGTGGGGTCCAGGGGTTTTAAGGGGCGGAACCCCCGGAAGCTCAGGGGATTTAGGCATTAAATTACGGTCAGATAAGAATATTTAGATACCTTATTTGTGACACTGGCAGATCAATAATTGGCGTGGGGTCCAGGGTGATGAGCCAACTTCCGGCGCCCATGTCTACTCAACTGGGTAACGATATACATCATGGCCCTGGGAAGCGGGGGTGCGGGGGGTGCTGCAGCACCCCCGGAATTTTTCCAGGGGGGGGCATAACACCCCCTGCAAATTTTTTTCGGTAAGATATATTTACTGTTTCTTTCACCAAATCATAGAAAATTACCCCTCGAAGCGTTTTTTTTTATTTTTTTTTATATTTAAAAAAAAAAAAAAAAAAATGGTGGTAATATTGGTGACCAAAAATGATTTTTTCCAGGGGGGGCATAGCACCCCCTGCAAATTTTTTCGGTATGATATATTTACTGTTTCTTTCACCAAATCATATAAAATTACCCCTCGAAGCGTTTTTTTTATATTAAAAAAAAAAAAAAAAAAAAAAAATGGTGGTAATATTGGTGACCAAAAATGACAGACCTTACCCCACCCCAATACCGATCGACCAAATTTTCAAATTATGGAGATATATTACGAGATTTTGGGGACCAAAAAAAAAAGTCCTCTTACCCCCCCCCCCCCCCCCCCCCCCCCCCCCCCCCCCCCCCCGCTTATTCAGCGGCTGGCTGAGTCGTTGCGAAAATAATTTCGCAGTATATATATCTCAGCGGCCCCGGTGAAAAAATCGTTCCCAGGGGGCCTGATATACATATATTTTAAAACTGCTCTCTAATCTATACCTTTGACATTATGGCATCTCTCTTTAATTTCCACCATGATTATCTTCTTATTGCTTTGTCGGGTTAACAGCAACAAATCTATTTCTTTAAACATAAGATTGAAATATTATAATAACCCATTAAATACTATTCCCGAGAAAACTCTGAACCAAATCCATTTTGGATGACATTCCCGTTTGTAATATATCCCTCTCAGGCTGTCACACCCCATACAGACACCACACCGACCCCAAGCCGTGTGTGTGTGTGTGTGTGTATTTCGGTTTTTACAGACGTGTATCAATCAGATATGACTATTTACGTCTGGGGACCGACTTTTCATGTCACCATCCGAAAGACGTGACTCAGTTTCGAACCTGCGCCCTCGGCTGAATCAGTTTGTAACTTCCACTGTTAGCTGGATCACAGGCGCAAGCCACAACGGCTAGGTGTGGGTCAATCGTTGGCTAATTATATTGTTTTATTTCGTCATGTTGTCGGTCTCGTGTCGGTCTCGTTCGCCGGTGACTAGGGTAGGCCAATAATATATTAAATTGGTCTTTTGTAACATAACCATACCCTTTGTTTGATTTCTGTACTAGGTACGAGTGGCCAGTGGAAGAATCGTTTTACGGTGGCTCAGAACGAGGCTTTCGAC
The DNA here is from genome assembly GCA_035222895.1 of Strongylocentrotus droebachiensis. Classification (NCBI taxonomy): domain Eukaryota; kingdom Metazoa; phylum Echinodermata; class Echinoidea; order Camarodonta; family Strongylocentrotidae; genus Strongylocentrotus; species Strongylocentrotus droebachiensis. Next base: position 8,106 of record JAVYIG010014026.1, read on the forward strand.
AAATGGTACCAACAAAAGAGAGCGGGAACAGATCTTGATTTCAGCTTCGAATGATAGAGGAAAGATTTAGCCGATCAACTTCATAATCAGTTCCTTTCTTAGGGTGAAAATAAAGTCTCAAAGTAATAATCAATGCAAAATATTATGTGCAATTCGAAAACCTTTCACACTTAAAGGGCCCCTGCCATCCCAATGCAAGTGTATTCCTGTTGGTGAGTAGTCTTGTATACATCTCGTATTTTGATATGTAAACTTCTGTATGTGTTTCAAAGATTTTGAAATAATTTTTTCTTCAAACTTGCTAAGCTCTACCCTTAAAGTCCTCCAGGGGCCCGTTTCTCAAAGCCATTTTCCAATGACAAATGACAAAAATCAGTGACAAATCTGCTGATAACCAATCAGAAGCAAGGATTTCAGTAGCTTATAACAAAAACTGTCATTTGTCACTGATGAAAAGTTCTGTGAAACGCCCCTAAATCTCAATCCCCTTGTGACACCATCTGTCTGAGCTGGGGAAAAATTACATACCATTGTCTATTGTAGAATATTAGTTTAGCCAACTTTTTAGTCTGACATGTCTGACATAGCAAGTTTTATGTGGCTATTGTCGCCTGGCTAGCTGGCTGGCAATTTCAGGTAAAAAATGAAGCGTTAAGCAGAAGGGCGTTAGCACTAAATCGCCTCAAACTTTTATAGAACTGACTTATTTCCGAGAAAAACAACATTTCTATCAGTCTTTTAAGTATTAAACCAATTTTCGGGACGGAAAACAGTTTAAATATAAAACAAATCTTTAAATGCAAATAATTCGAAAAGTAGTTTTCGAGTCGCTTGCGCGCTAACGCTCTTCTGACAGCCAGCACTTTGTTGTATTGTAACAGGTGGTCAACTTTGGCAAAGTTACATACCACTTTCTCAAGTTAGCTCATTGATGACTGACAGATGAGGTCACAGGGGGTTTAACCCCCCCCCCCCACCCCCTTGGGCTGCCAAGTGAAAATGTGATGTGCATAGAAAAACGCCATCATGTGTCCAGACCAACACAGTAGTAGTATATGTTAGTAGATGTCAGGAAAAACGGCTCGTGGATTATTAATCGTCCAAAGATTTCGGCGATATCGCGATCTCAAAACTTGACATTTTTTAAAATTATTAATATTATTTTTTATTTTTTAGGCTTCGTCATTGTTTTGTGTTTTAATTTGGGGGAGGGTGTTTTAACGACTCGAGTGTTTTTTTTCTCTCACAGAAATCCACAAACTCTTTTGCAGACTGTAAGCTCTGAGTTGATTAATGCGACTTTGTGGATTCATGCAAACAAGTTGTCTTCAAATCTTAAAAAAAACTAATTATATGCTTTTTAGTAATTCCCTGAGTATATTGCCTGGAAATGTAATGTTCAATGGTGTTGAGATTGAAAGAGTATCAACATTTAAATTTTTTGGCCTGCATATTGATGAACATTTAAATTGGAAGTACCATATGAGTAAACTTTGTCAATTATTGTCAAGAAATACTGGTGTAATTTATAGATTGAAATCTGTGTTCCCACTGAATATTTTACGTATGTTGTACGCAACTTTAATTTTGCCATATTTGCACTATGGTGTGCTAGCTTGGGGCAACTCGTTCAAATCTCAAATGGATAAATTACTACTGGTACAGAAAAGAGTAATACGAATTGTTTGTAATACTCACTATCTTGCGCATACAGATGTTTTTTTTTATAATAGTAGTATTTTGAAAGTTGGAGATATTTATCATTTACAACTAGGAGCTCTAATGTATGAATTGAATGCAGGTCTACTGCCAGTAGCCTTGGCTAGAATATTTAAGAAAAATAACCAAGTTCATAGTTATTCCACACGTCAGGCGCAAGCATATCACTTGCCTCTTGTAAGAACGCAATTTGCCCTTACTACTTTGGGGTCCACTGGACCTAGGTTTTGGAATTCCCTTGAACCAAGAATAGCGCAATCGGTCAGTATTTAATATGTACTTAAGCGCAAACTGAAGTTACTTTATTTGAGTCGATATCGTCTAGATTTATAGTTGTGATCAATATTTTAAGAAAATTATTTACTATATAGGTCAGCATAATTCTACTACCTGTTCTCGCATCTATTCATCTGTCTGTCTTTTTTTCGTTTTTGTCTGTGTTTCAGTCCTGTTGCTCGTTGTATTTTCCTGTTTCTTTTGTTTATAGCCATTATTTAGTAGTCAGTAGATTTTATTATACTTATTTATGTTTATATGTTATCAGTTGTTTAGTTAGTTTAGTTTGTCAGCATTTAAATGTATGCATTATTCTTATCTGACGAGTTTGTTCTTTTATGACATACTCATAAGCTACTCATGAGGGACCTTAAATCCACAAGCCTTGCTTTCAACCAAGGTCACCTCATCTTTCAATTGTAACGCCATATTCTGTAAACCTGTTATATTCATGTCATTTTTTGTAAAGTGTGTAATGAAAGAAAGATAAATAAAACTTGAAACTTGAAACTTGAAACGATAAGATTTATTAATTCAAAATAATTGAGTTGTGTATATTGTGTACTCTATATGTTATGTATTGCAATTTGAAATAAGTTGTATGATGTACATGTATCAAATGAATATAATAAAGAATACTACGAACATACGAACAATAACACATAGGGACGGCGAGGCGAATACATCTATTTTCGGTTGGAAAAAATGTATATCCGATAAGTACGTGCCCCTGTGCACCTCCGATAAGTGCCCCTTTTATTTTGATACATGCCCCTTTTTCTTCTTAAAATGTGCCCTTTTCCGTTCTGATACATGCCCCTCCTTCTTTCTCATGAATGCCCCTTTTGCATCCCCAATAATTTCCAATATACAAATCTAACAGGTGCCCCTTTTCCTTCAAAAATGCCCTTATTTCTTCATAATAAGTGCCCCTTTTCCATTCTCATAAGTGCTTGTTTTAATCTCTGGCGATTGCCTCTTTTCAGGTGCGAGAAATTCCCCTTTTCACCTCTGATATTTTTGCCCTTTTTTACTTTGACTCGTGCCCCTTTTCCTTTTTAATAATGCCATTTTCCCTTTGTACACTGTTGCTCATAAATTTGTGAATATTTTTTTGTTATCCCAATTTATGGAATTATTTTGACAATGATATATTCCTAATAGATCTAGATAATATACATAATTGAGTTGTGTATATTGTGTACTCTATATGTTATGTATTGCAATTTGAAATAAGTTGTATGATGTACATGTATCAAATGAATATAATAAAGAATACTACGAACATACGAACAATAACACATAGGGACGGCGAGGCGAATACATCTATTTTCGGTTGGAAAAAAGGTATATCCGATAAGTACGTGCCCCTGTGCACCTCCGATAAGTGCCCCTTTTATTTTGATACATGCCCCTTTTTCTTCTTAAAATGTGCCCTTTTCCGTTCTGATACATGCCCCTCCTTCTTTCTCATGAATGCCCCTTTTGCATCCCCAATAATTTCCAATATACAAATCTAACAGGTGCCCCTTTTCCTTCAAAAATGCCCTTATTTCTTCATAATAAGTGCCCCTTTTCCATTCTCATAAGTGCTTGTTTTAATCTCTGGCGATTGCCTCTTTTCAGGTGCGAGAAATTCCCCTTTTCACCTCTGATATTTTTGCCCTTTTTTACTTTGACTCGTGCCCCTTTTCCTTTTTAATAATGCCATTTTCCCTTTGTACACTGTTGCTCATAAATTTGTGAATATTTTTTTGTTATCCCAATTTATGGAATTATTTTGACAATGATATATTCCTAATAGATCTAGATAATATACATACTCAGATTTTATTGAATAATAATTTGGCAGTGTTTGTTTTGCGTGACTGCTAAAGCATATGTATGCTTCTATGCTTATCAACTAGGGGACCTACGCCCTTCAATCATAAATGACAGTAAAGAGGATTAATGCCTCACAAAAGGGCACTAATATAGCACATCGACACGGTTTTGTTCCTGGGGCTTGACAGTTACGAGGCCATTGCTTTGCCACTGGACCATGACTGTACGCAGCGGGGGCTAGGGTAGGGGGCAGTTCCCACAAATACAAATTAAAAAAAGTAAATGCAATAAATCATCAATAATTCATTGCATTTTACCCCGGTCCCCAACATAAACAAATCCTCTGTAGGGCCATGCATTATGGCTCAAGGCATGGGCACACAGAAGATTTTTTTCTGTAAATCATTGTCAAAATAATTCCATAAATTGGGGTAAAAAAAAATATTCCAACTTTAAGAGCAAGAGTGTAATATGTGTAAGAATATCAAAGGTTCAAAATGTCAGATGTCAAAAAGTAAAACATTACATTTTTACCTTTGGCATTTGTATCTCTGAGATATTGGCCTATAGTGTTTGTACCTAAGGTGTTGTTCCTCTGGAGTCTGTACCATTGGCGTTTGTACATCTGGCATATTTACCTCTGACGTTTTACCCCTGACCATTTTACATCAAACCCAAAGTGTTGGGGGTCTCGAACTCAGGCTTCCCCTTTCTCCACCCCAAATAAAAATTTAAAATTTGCTAGGCACATGTAAAACAACGAATGCAAGAACCCCACCAAGCCCCCCCCCCCCCCCCCACACACACACCTAAATCCTACCTCCCCCACAACAAAAAATCTTCTAGAACCGGCTCTGCAATGCTGCAATGTTGGTCAAACAGCTTGTGGGCGTCAAGTAACGCCCGGCTGGAATGCTCCCCAGGGAGTGGAGATTGTGCACATAGTGTGTGCGGGCAAGCACTGAATCCAATGACCGGGGTAATAGTATATTTGTAAAGCGCTTAGAGACATTTGTATTAAGCGCTATATACAAATTAAATATTATTATTAGTATTATTATTAAGACTTGAGGCTGTAAGATTTGACTCTCTTTATTTAGTTCGAAAATAAATATGCTCCTTTTTTCATCAATGCGTAGGTAGACATGTATATAATTTCCCTGCACATGTAGGAGGAGTAACGGAACCAAAAAGAATGTTCATTACCAAACGTATATGGAATAATATTTGAGACGTTACATTCGCTCACTTCGAGACATCACCTGTAGACATCACAGACTTCTTAAATGTGACTCTATGATTTCGACTATGCTTCGCTTACTTAATTATGACAAACTGTGGAAAACAAAGAGAAGAATTCGTCTTTCAAATTTTTAAAATATTAAACGGATGATGCAAACATCTTAGTTCGTGGTGCTGTTGCTATTACTATCATATCATTCCTCATAATTATTTGTCAATGATTTGTATATATATATATATATATATGATTGATTGTCTTGTAACTTTCAGCGAAAACGGATCTCCTTGGGGGAAAAATTGTGAATACTCCCCATACCATATCTAAAGGAGTTGTTCATGTATTAAGTCTGCTATTATTATCCTTGTCTGGTTGGCGAGTTTACGCCCCAAAACGATGAATACACCCTGAATGCCTGGAATAAAGATACCGTTTGTTAGTTTGCTTGGTTTGTTAACGAATTCTCACGATGTCATCTGCTATAATATCTGACATGGAAAGATTGCGGAATACTTTGAGCTACTTTCATGTTGCTAACGAGTTACAACCCAAGAAAAAATAGGGTTCGTCTATGAAAACAAAGAGAGAGAGAGAGAGAGAGATAGAGAGAGATCTGTTTTTGTGTTTTTTTGGCGAAGGAAGAGTTATATTGTAAGCGGTGAACAGTTAAACATGAAAAATCTTCCTGAAGTATGTATACCTGCATGTAGCTGAAATATGATTAGCAAAATCATAATTCATAAACTAGGCATTTTGATGAAACCTCTAGTTACTAATCGTAGGGACTTATGTCCTGTCGAAAGTAAGTTCCAGATTATATTCTGAGATACTTATAGCCTTTTTGTGCTATTACTGAAAGGCTGCTACACTTCACCATGTCGATTGTCGGGAGTCTTTATCAGGAAGAATTAAATGTTTCGGGTTAAATTACTATTGCTCAGCTATCTGTAACCGTTACAATTCCATGATTAATTTTTCAAACGAAATAGACACAGTTGGCAGATTTGTATAGGCCTACTGTTGGATTTGGCCTCTCTTGCACGTGTGGTCTTTAATAAATTGGGGTTTGAACCGCTTTGTTCTTCATTTGTTTTTATATTGTTGATGTTTCTCTTTGCATGTGCCCCGTTTATTACAGAAATTGCATATTGCTGGTACATGTTACATAATCATGACGATATAGGGGTATTATTTGGTAGTGACGTCGAACTAGCTACATTTGTGCTGGCAGTGATCCAGAGAGCGAAAATGAGACAACCAATATAATTCATATTGTATAAGTTCATACTAACTATTTACGATTTATTTAGGATATACGATTTATAGATGACCCGTAAATGGAAGTAAGCCATATAAATAGTTTTGTCTTACTTAGAATCAATACCATAATGTGCTGAGCCGAGTCGACTGTGGATCAGAGGTTTTTTCTTCCTGTCATATCCATTCGTTATCTGTTATCTTTCCTCAGGAAGCTATCAAGGTAAGTGACTTTTTTATTCCGAATGTACTAATCGTTTTTCATGAAATTTGTAGACATTATATACACATAATCGTAATATAACTTATTCTTAATCAGATCGCTGTGCAATATCCTTTCTTACCAAATTAAACCTGCCAATGCTTTTTTTTGGAAACCTTTCAGTTATTACCCCCTTTTTTGTGCACTCTTCTTATTCGTTTGCAACCTTCACTTTCCACCCCTGTTTATTTTTCTCTCTTTGCCACTATGTTGTCGAAGGATTTTTTTAAAAAAATGTCCCAATTTTGATCGAAAAACAATGATGTTAATCTTTCAACGTGTTGCGAATTTAAGGATTTTAAATCATTATTTCCTTTTTAAAGTTCCTGGCATCAACGCAATAACGGTCAAGAAACAAAAATGGACGCAATGTTGCTAAAAATGCCCTTTCTACCCATGCACTTTGCATATTTGGTATAGGGCTCTGGATCAAAAGTTGTTAAGCCAAATCACAAAATGTGGAATGAGTGTCGCTGAAGGGTTATAATCATAGCGCCTGGTTATTGCAATGGGTATATTATCAACGTTTTGAAGTAACCAATCTTTTCTTTTATTGTCACTTTTAAACCTGTAGACCGATAAAAATGGCAAATATTCTTCTTGATGAAAAGCCCTATTTCACGGCTCCTCAGGAATACAAGGGCATCCAGTATCCAGGAGTAGTTCTTTCATCCAGCATCGACGCGATGGAGACCTTCGAAGTCCGTCCCGACGACGTCTTCGTTGTGACGTTTCCGAAGTCAGGTGAGGATTTAGTGGAATCATCTCATTACAAGGGCGAATACTTGTCCTCGGTAGTAAGGGCGGCGGGGAGGGGGGGGGGGGGGGTAGATAAAATACCGTTCGCTGTTTCGAGTGATATTAGATTAGACTTAACCTGAAATCCTTGGCATGCGTTGATTCTATTCATTTTTTAACACTTGAACCTTTGTGAAGATTCTAACTGAAAATAATTAGTGTTCCAACTGCAAATATCAATAAAGGTACTCATTGGTTGATGGAGATCACCGGACTCGTTCTTACCGATGGATATCCAGAGAATATCAACCGGAGTACCTGGGGTTGCATCGAGATGATCAACGTCCATGCTATCCAGTTGCCCAAGACAAGAGCCGAAGAGTTGGCCAACCCAGTGAAAATGACGCCAATGTTAGACGAGGTTGTGAAAGCGCCCTCTCCAAGGCTGATGCGTAGTCACTTGCAGCTGAAGAATTTGCCGCCGAATTTGCACAAACGAGCCAAGGTATTTTTATTTTTTCGTATCAATGTTGTAGTCTATTCGAAAGCAAATGTGCCAACAAAATAGATGAACACAAACAATCGTTTTCAACAATTGAGGTTTACTGATTTGACTCCCCCCCCCCCCGCCTCTTAAAAGAGAAAGTATTTCTAAAATGCCTTTCCAATTTTCGTTCCTATTTACGCCAGTTTTTTTGTTTGTGTGTTTGCCTCTAATGAGGTGTTTATTTACATTCAAACATCAAAATAAAGTTGTGAGAACAAATACAATTGACGCACAATATTATCAATAGAAATCACATATTTTTTCTCAACTATACAATAGTTTGCTACTTTTCATCTAAAGTGTTTGTAACATTTTCTTTGGCAACCTCTGGTTTGGCTTTTTAAGCTCCTGATTTCCAACAATTTTTTTATTTTATTTCTCTTTCAAATACGTATCTTAGTTTGAAATGGCTTTCATTAAATCCATACTTATTCTGGGTGACTTACATTTTGTATATACACCAGAATGCGATCGTTGTTACAACGTCTATCTCTCTGTCCATATTAATCTGAAAGTAAACAGGAGATATACATGACAAAATCAATATTAAAAGTGTACTTCACAACATGTTTGATATAATCAAAGAAATTCTTATTTTGTTCACATTCGATAAACACATGCACTATGTCCTCTATGACATGGCACTTGGGACAGTATCTGTCGTCTGCTAATCCCCATTCGTAAAGATTGTGTCTAACAGGTAGTAGTACATTGTACAGCAATTTAAAATTGAACTCCCTTAAGCGATGTTCCCTTGTATATGTTAAATTCCTTTTGAACACGGAAGACCAGTCAATATTCTTTGTAGTATATTTTCCCCAAAAAGACAGCACCTGTTGTTGTTGAATGTATGTTTAAAAGATATCAGGTTGTAAAAACGTTTGCTGCTTACGTCACTGATAGGTAAGGACACTCTTCCAAATTTAAAATAAGGAATGGGGTGAATATCAAATACTGGTTCAGTTTCTTCCTTGGTAAGATCACTGAACCATATCTTTGGAATAACTTTCTTCAATTTAGTATAATAAAATAAAAGATTTTGCTTGCTTTTTTTTGTCTCAAGGCGTACTGACAGGTCTTTAATAGACAAAAAAATGCCTTTCTTCAAAGAGTTCCTTTAGATAAATTATTCCACAACCAAACCAATCTGCGTAAAACAAACACTTCGTATTAAAAACAATATCCTTGTTATGCCATACTATTTGCGTATAAAATAATGTATCTTGTACAGAATAACTTTCACTACAAGTAAAACCTTCCACATAATTCCAGGTTTGTAATATTTCTAAATATTGGTAAATACGAGTCTGAACAGAAAGTGGAATAGGCTTAACCCCGTACTATAGGTAGGGCTAAGACCCTCCTTTAACCCCACCTATAGTACGGAGTTAAGCAACATTTTGCCAGTGTGAAAAGAAAGTGGAATAAGCTTAACCCCGTACTATAGGTGGGGCTAAAACCCCCCCCCCCCCCCCCTTTAACCCCACCTATAGTACGGGGTTAAGCAACATTTTGCCAGTGTGAAAAGAAAGTGGAATAAGCTTAACCCCGGACTATAGGTGGGGTTAAGATACCCTTTAACCCCACCTATAGTACGGGGTTAAGCAAAATATTGCCAGTGTGAAAACAGTAATAAGTACTGTACAGGTTCTTTTGACCAACACAGATCAAGGTCGAAGAGAGACCACCTTCTCTTGGCATCTCCAAACCAGAAAAGAACAGTTTTATCTTTGTTTAATTTCGGGCCTGCAACTTTTCCAAATAAGTCCAATTCATCTTTTATATTCTCTAGAGAATTTTTTATTTCTAACAAAGAATAAGGTGTCGTCAGCATATTGTAAAAGTTTAAGTGTAAAGTGGCACCCTTTAAAATCATATTAGCCATGAATTCAGCTGCCAAAAATGAACAGTAATGCTGAAAGGGGGCAGCCTTGACGAATCCCTCTCTTGACTGGGAACGTTTCTGATATCCATCCATTTACAATGACTGAACTTGAAATGTACCTCGACCCATTTTCGAAACGACGGACCAAAGTTCAATTTCTCTAAACAGTAAAAAGCATATCAATAACATCGAATGCTTTAGTGAAATCTACCATCATAATTGCTCCAGTTACATTTTTCTTCGACATGTATGCAATAATGTCTTTTGTTAAACGAACATTGTGTGCCGCTAGACGACCTTTAATATACCCAGTTTGGTTAGGGTCAATAATATGCTTGATAACTTTTTGTAACCTACGTGCTAAAACAGCTGCTATGATTTTGTAGTCACAGTTCAGTGTTATAGGCCTCCAATAGGCCATTTTCGTAATGTAATCAAATTTAATGCATAACTCTTTGTGAAGTGCCTCAATACAAGTTATTTCATTCACCTGATAAGAATAATAGTATTTCAATAGACAGAATTCGAACTGCATACATTAGTTGTTTCCAGGTTGGACAAACATTATGGCTTGACCTACCTAGCAACACTTGATATATGCAGTTTGCATTCTGACTATTGAAATACTATTATTCTTATCAGGTGAAAGAAATAACTTGTATTGAGGCACTTCACAAAGACTTATGCATTAAATTTGGTTACATTACGAAAATGGCCTATTGTTCAGGCTTAAACGGTCTCCTTTCTTGTACAATAATGTAATGAGTCCTTTCCTTGAGTATTTGACATAGCTTCGTTAGCATAACACTCATTCAAGGCACCCACAAGAATGTGATTTAGGTCAACCCAAAACACCTGATAAAATTCTACAGGGATTCCATCGGAACCGGGTGTTTTATTTTTCTGCATAGAGAAATTGCTTGTTTACATTCTGCAATTGTTAACAGACCTTCACATGAGTTTTTATCATTACTATTAAGAAGTGGTATATTTTGTGAGTGAACATAATTTTTAATAAGATATATATAACGCACTATAGAATTTCACTGTTTTATTTAAAATGTCATTTTCTTTGTTTAGTACTCTTCTGCCATTTATTGAAGATAAATGGTTATTCCCTTTCGAGAAGCGTTCCTTTTTTCCAAGCTTATGAAATACTTTGTACTTCTTTCTCCTTTCTCCATCCATTTCACTCTAGCCCTTACACCTGCACCTTAAGATTCAAATTTATAAATTCTTTCTAATTCTACTTTTAATGATACATAGTTCTTTTTTTTATTTCAGTATCATTCTTATTTACATCAATCTGTTCTTCGAGAGTCTCTAACTTTTCCCGTAATATTTCTTTTCTGTTCTTCTTCTTAACCATTTTCTTTTTACAAAATTTCTGTGTAAACTCACGTAATTTTATTTTCAACAATTCTCACATTTCAGAGGGAGAATGGTTCTTTTCTTGAACCATAATACCAGGGCTGCCAACCTTTGGAAAGAGTTTGGAGTGAGACATTGCGAGGGAGCGAAGCGACCAAGCCCGAGGGCGCGGAGCGCCCGAGGGGGGGATGGTGTGGAAGGGGGGTGTCCCCCCTTCCACGGTAGGGAGCTTTTACAATTTTGCAATTTAAATGGTGCAATCTGGTGCATACTTTAACCCTGATTCCACAAATACATAAGGCATGATTCATAGGTTAATTGATTTCATGAAGTATACACTGACCTTGAAAAAATACAAAATTCCACATTTCCACACTCTTTTTGGAAAAAAATTCAATCAAAATGTCGTTCTCAATAGAATACACAGAACATAGTTAATATAACTGCCATATCAATTATATACAAGCACCCTTCCAAAATCATTCTTACTCTCGTATAAACGATCGAAACCATGAATTTCAATATTTCAAGACAAGAGTTTAAACTCACCTGTACCGGCTGAAGCCTGAAGTACTGTACCATATGGCCGATCTGGTCGTAGAGGGCTAAAGAGGACGGCCCAGGCCCATTATTCGATCGCAAACACTGAGCCACCCGAGCCGGGCCGGGCTGGGGGCCGGGCGCGATGTACAGCGATGACAGGCCATGGCATCGACACTCGCTTGTCGTGTCTCGCACAAAAACCCCGCTTCATAGTAAAGTGACGACGTCACTCG
>JAVYIG010014026.1:25000-43830 GCA_035222895.1 Strongylocentrotus droebachiensis
CGGTGGCTCAGAACGAGGCTTTTGACAGATGGTACCAACAAAAGAGAGAGGGAACGGATCTCGATTTCATCTTCGAGTGATAGAGGAAAGATTTAGCCCATCAACTTCATAATCAGTATATTCCTCTGGCCGAAAATAAATTCAGTATTTATCAATGCAGAATATGTTCAATCGGAAACCCTTTCACACTTAAATGATAAGCGCCTTATACCCCACTCGCATTCTGCCTCCCCCCCCGCCCCCATTGAGTGATTTATCGGCCGGCGCGATTTCAGCACACTAAATTTCAAATTGATTTAAAATTTGGGCCCCCACCCCTAAGAAATCCTGGATCCGCGTCTGTTGCACTGACAGAATCTTCTTTGTATTAAACATTAACTCAAATGAAACTCTTGAAATACTCATTATGTATGCTTCGTATTTATTAAGTTGATATATCAAATGAATTTTCAATATTTAGCTCCTCTTATTTCATCTATAGTTAGGAATATCCATAACTCCTCAGTCTTCACTATGTTGTAAAATTAGTTAATTTTTGTTTTGTAGATGTTATATAACATTATACACTGTATGTACTTTTAATGCCCTGCATTTTCCAGTAAAATGGAATTGTCCTGGGCTATTTTATCTTCACCTTTGTTGTGCAAGTTTGAACAATAAAGTGATGTTTAAAAACGCACATTTTAGGCCAATTAAATTTACCATTATCATTAATTTTATAGTTCTAATGAAAATAAAAAGCATTTATACTCTTATATTGCTGACTTTGTGCCCTTTTCTTTCTTTTTTTACATCATTTAAAAACAAAATTTACTGCACGCCTGGAATCAAATGCGGACTAGGTTCTCTATCATCTGGGTACTTGAAATCACCCAGTGCATTATTTTCACGATTGAAGGGGTGAGGCCGTTTGTCCTCATTACAGCTTACAACATTTTAGATGAAAGATGGATTGTAAATGTAACTATAGTTAAAGCGTCCCTGTAAAATCCACGGCAAAAAAAAATCCACTTTAATCGTAAAGTTTGAACTAGCTATAGTATAGGATTTCTCGGTCACTTTCGTAAGCTTTTCATTCGTTTTGATACAAAGTTCATTCAAATTCGGGAAATAAAACTGCCGGCGTGTAAATTTCATTCAAAATAACACTTTTTTCATTTGATTTACTTATTCGGTCAACGGATTTAGCACTTGTTTCATTCAATTTAACAACCGCTTACAAATACGCAGTTTGCATTCAATTTCGTCAACCATGGCAAATCGGACGTCCGTACCATTCAATTTCACTTTGGGTCATTCTAAATAGCAAAGTTTTCATTCATATTCGCATATATTTACAAACCTATGGTTTACATGGTATATGCACATGTTTCTCATCTAAATTAAACAAATGAGTAATAATTATATAACATGCCTATATATGTCTTGCCCGTCAACATGTAGAGGGTTAAACAACTCTAGATATAAGATTGGACATCATCTTACTGATGTTCTCATCACGGACTTTATCGTACTCGGTCATCTTTTGGAAGTGATATTACGTAGACGAACATGATAATGTCATGCATGATTTAATTATGATCATTAAAATATATATAACCAAAACAAGATTTCAGATTGTATACGTGTATTCTTTAGTTCATGTCCACATGACAATGAGTTATTGAGATGTGCGTGCAGTGAGAAAACAATGTATCAAACTCATTAATGATTGTAAGGCGTGATCGTGATTGTAATTGAGATGGTGATTACGATTGTGACTGAGATGGTAATTGTGATTGTGATTCAGTGTGATGGTGATTCAGATTTTGATGTGATTATAATTGTGATTGAACTGATACTCATAGATTGTTCTTAACATTTTCAATACAGACTAAATATAATTAACACAAATATAAATGGCTTCAAAGAGATTACGAACATCGAATAAATTATCAAAAACAAAACAAAACAAAACATTAAAAATAAATAAATGTATAGAGTATTGATACCCCCCCCCCCCACACCATTATGGTACGCCACTCCAATAAATACAACCGTAGTCTGTAAACAAACACTTTGCTTGCACTTATATAATTGCATATTCATAAACAGACACTCTTGCTTAGTTCCATGCTAATTCTATATTGATGTGGCTAGGTTTTATCTACTTAACACATGATCGTTTAGTTGCTAAATAGTGATGATTTAGTGAGTATATACACCCATAGTGAGGACAAATAACATGTTTGTTGATTACCAACCCATACAATTTGAAATGGATTTAGCATGGAACTAAGCTTGCGGGGTTCTATATGATCATACTGGGTAAGATTTACACGTTTAATTTGTCTGCAAAACGTGTGAAACTGTATGCAAAGAAACGAATTTGAATTCACGGAAGACGCTATTACGTAATCGCGAATCGTCTCGCTTTAAATTGAATGAAGATTTTATGAAAAAGAAACACATTTTAATTCGAATGCAAACGAAATGTTTTTGAATGACCGTTTTAGGAATTTAAATGCTAAAAAACGAATTTGAACGAAAAATAACAGCTGCGGTGACAGAATCGGCGAAATTGAATGAACATAAAATAAATTTGTGTGGCCAACTTACGAAAGTGACCGAGAAATCCTATATATACTTAAAAACAAAACCATGCATGGTCGAATTCTGACTCAAATTTTAATCACAGTTTTCTAGGATTAAAACGAAATGGGAAACAAGTCAAACATAAAGAACTATTTTCTAACTTTTGTTCTGCTAATTGATGCTCCTCTTTAGTTTACATCCTATATCGATGCCCGTCAACGCCTACCACCCCTCCAAACGCAAACGACCCATACAAAGTTGATTCGTTTGATTGTCTTACCTGACTATGTGGGGGGGGGGGGTTCTTGGGAGCAGTAAATGCCCCAAAATAAAATTCGAACGTGGTTTATTTCTAAATTGATACCAGACATTTACAAATGTTGCTAAAATGACATGATTTTTCGGTGGTTTATTTTGTCACTTTTTTCTAAACTATACTTTTGTATGCGTTTGTTGGAAAATAACAAATCCCCAAATTTATAGTCAGGCAAAAAACCTGAAAGTGCCCATTTTTACATATGAAAAGTGCCCCCTTTTACTTCAGATATACACTCCTTTTTAATTTCAAAATGATGCCCGTTCCACATTCTTGTAAGTGCCTCTTACCAACTCTGTCAAGTGCCCCTTTACCTCTGATAGCTGCCCTATTCAAATATGGGAGGTGCCCATTTTACTTTAACAAGTGCCCTTTTCTTTTGTAATAAGTGCCCCTTCCTCTTCAAATAAGTGCCCGTTTTTTGTTCTTCTTTGATGAGTGCCCCTTCTCACCTCTGATAAGTACCCAATATTATGTTGACACTTGCCCCCCTTTCTTTCTAATAAGTGCCCGTTTTCCTTCTGATAAATGCCCCTTTTTTAAATAAGATCCATCTTTCCTTCTCATAAATGCCCCTTCTCACACCACTGATAAATACCTCTATCAAAATCTCATAGGTGCCACTTTTCCTACGACAAGTGTCAATTTCCACGTATATTAAGTGCCTCCTTTCAGATACAAGAAGTGCCCCTTACCACCTAATGATACTGGCTATTTGTCAACCCAGTTAGGGCGTGGCCAGGGGCACTCGTATTTTTAAAAAGTCCATTGTATGAGGAAGAATAATAACGAACACCCAAACCTTTTTTTACAAGTGTGTTCATTACTCTTAAAACCAAAGAAGGTTCGTAACTCCGAAAGTGTATAGCTTCGAAGGGGTGGGCGTGGGAAATGAATTGCCCATTTTCGTTTCTGAATTTTTTTCTTCCGCAATGGAATCCGAAGATTCCTTAATCAGCACGATTTCTTTATTCCGACAATTCATAATTCTGAATGCTCGTCATTTCAAAGGCCTATAGTGATATAGGTCGATATATGAAATGAGAAATTTTCAATTTTATCAATTGCGAACCTCGTTCAGAGTACGTGAACCCTATTTCATTCTCAGAATTCGAATAAACAAACCTTTGAAAGTACTAACCTTCGGGAGAAAACGGTGCCATCCATCATTCTACTTAAGCGAGAGAATTAAAGTGTGACGCGTAATTAGTATGTTTTGGGCAGGTAATGTGATGAGGCTCGATATCAAATTGTCTAATTATGCACAACGGTTGGGTTCCCTTTTTGTTCTTGTATCATGCCTAACAATTTACTCAGCTTGTTTCTATCGTAACGTCCATTTCAACAACACAAAATGGTTGATGCTATAAATATACATCCTGTCATGCTATCCCATAAATTCGCTCCACTCAATATATTTTTTTTTTTTAAATTGGCACCGATAGCTATTCAGCATTTTAATAATTCCTAAATGTCTCAAAATTCAACATTCAGGTATAAATTAGAAATTTCATTTGCATTTCTCTCCTTGTAAGCAAGATAATTATTTGTTTGTTTATTTTGAAGAAAGTTTTAGTCGGGATAATATGATGACCAACTTGATGTTTAAAATGACTCATTAATTTGGTTAGCCTGAATGTAACCTTCTCGGAAAATTAACCTACTAAACCGAGTTTATTTAGTTTTTTGTCGAAGTTTTATGATTCCGAAAGATTAGTATCTCGGAGATAAATAATTCCCAAGATTTAATAATCAGAAAGATTCTTTATTCCTACAGTTCATAATTTCGAGGTGCGTTTTCAGGGTGCTCGTCATTTCAAATGTTTATAATGATAAGTCGGGAGATGAAATAGGGTTCTTTCTTCCGAAAAAGGGAGAGTTTTTCTTGTTCACAATTGCAAACCTCGTCCAGAGTAATAAACCCTATTTTATTCTCAGAATTCAAATAAACGAACCTTTGAAAGTACAAACGTTTGGGAAAAAACTATGTCATCCATTATTCTACCAAAGTGAAAGCATTAAAGTGTGACGCGGTGATGTTATTGTTATCGTAGGTATAAGCCTTTTTCCTCTGTTCTTTCCGTTCATGGTAGAAAATACCCTTTCCCGATGCTGGGTTGTATATAACGTGATAAAAGAAGTTCTTTAATTTCATATTATATCCGCACATTCTTTTTATAGTCTATATGTACATCACGTCTATTCAAATTCTCTCAATCATTTATACCGCTTATTATCATTTTTTAAATACATCATTTAAAATGTTTCTCCCTTTATCATCTTCTTACAATCTGTTTGCAATCTGTATTTCTTCCATTTAAATCCATTTACCTTTTTAAATGTCTATGTCTTAAAAATCTCTTACTTTATTATCTTCTCACATTCTCTCACTCTTTAGTTTTCCTTTCTTTTAAATGATCTCACTCCCTTTAATTCACAACTTCTCTTCCTTCATCACTTTCTCATATTCTTGCAATCTTGATCTGAGTCTTCCTTTCAAATTAAATCACTCTATCATACATCTCTTTCATGACAAATATCTCTCACTTTAAATCAATATCTTCTCACATTCTCTCACTCGTTATCTCTTCCTTTCGAGTTCTTTCACTGAATTATACATCTCTTTCATTACAACTTCTCTCAATTTCTCCTCTCCATTCTTTCTTATGTGCTGTGTATCCCTCTTCTTCTTACTCAAACAAAAACAATTGACAGGATGGTAATGGAAAATAATTATTGCACGTCAAACAAACATTTAATCACTAATGCTACTATTTCAATGACTTTAGAAAATGAATCATCCTGTAATGTGGCAACTCCCATCGTATCAAGTTTGTATATTTACATAGGCTTTACTTATAGTCAAAGCATAATAATGATAATGATAATAATAATAACAATAATACAAATAACAGCAATACTGATACAATAAATATTATTATCAAAATGTAAGGAGCCCATCAATTTGATTCTTGTTTTTTAAATATCTTTTAACTTGCTATTTAAAAAAACTTCAGGCAGTTCTGAAAATGCAAAAGCACTGTTCATTACATTTGCAGACCCATTCACTAACTAAAGTATGCCCTTTTACCCTCACCATCGACAATATTTCCAAAATGCATTATTTCATGATAAAGATGGTATATATTAATCTTGCCTTCATTATTAATAAAACTCTATAAAATAATCTTCTCATTCGCTTTTAAATGTGGGTTTCTTTCAGGTCATGATCGGTCATGTTCACGTTTGATATTTGGATACTCTTTCACACAAATCCGGCACAAGTGGAATATTGACATGGCATTGCAATAACAATGTTGCTCAGTGAAGCGTGTATAGATTAATGTAATCAATGTATCATAGGAAAGCATATTACTGCTACTCTATGGAAGCAATAAATCCTCTTATACACCTCATAGATATTCACAAGATATATTTATTTTCGAGTTTCATCTTTTCCGGGACGCAGTGTATGGTTAATAGTTTATAAACCGAGCATCTTACTTTAAATTACCCAATATTTCACACCAAAACCATTTTGTATTACCTTAAGTTTGGAAGATAAAATATTAACTTTTTTATTTCTTTATTCTTATTCCTTGTATTTAATTACTTATATGACATGATGTCATGTATTGCACACAGTTTTCATTGAGGGAATGCACTCATTCATTGTATACGATTTATTTAGGTAATGATTGTGAAATATAAAATAAGATGAACTTGAAACTTAAAACAAGTGTCATAAATTGCCGTGTATTTTGACGAATTACCGTTACAATATCTGTTTTCGTTATTCACTAGTTCTATTCGTATCTGATGTATTAGCTTATTACTCGAGACAACAGACATATATTTATATTATGTATACAGGTACATGTATGTATGTTTGTATCATAGACCCTATGAATAATTTACTACACAAACTGCACTTTTATGTTGTAATCAAATATCTTTGACGTTTCATCATTTCATGAAGCACTGTCTATTATTATACAATGAAGTTTGAACAAAGTCTCTTGGCAATAAAAATGAGATTCTATAAAACACAAAAAGAACAAACCGCCACTACTTCTAATCATCAATATAATTATTTCTAAACTTATTAAATGTAAAGGTGTAATGTGCTCCGTCTTTTAAATATCATGAATCAACACCTTTAACAATGGTTTCAGTGCTCTTCGTGTGAAAATTAGTGCATGGAACGGCAAAAAAACCACAAACTCGAACATTCCTAAAGCTCCGATAGACTTTAACAAACAATGACAAAAGAACGAAAATCTGATTTTATATGCATATATATATTTTTTTTTTTTTTTTTTTTTTTTGGGGGGGGGGTATTCCGTTGCCCCCATCTAGGTGTTCAGATGCAATCGATGGTGCAACCAGGTATTATTTCAAAAAAATCGAAAGAAACATATACAATTTTTATATCTCCACTTCTTTCTCGCATATGAATTTAAATTGCCTGGAGCACAACCTATCCTGCCATCTATATTGCAGCCCAAACGCAATTCGAAAACATTTTACATCCTCTGTAAACGATGAATATCCGAAAAATTTAAATGTAGGAATCGATCCATCTAGCCACCTTGCCTCACTGCGACTTGAGCCGGTCAGCCCGATCCAGTGGTCCTCATTGATATTCTCTACGATGAAATCCTGTTCCTCTTGCGACTCGATGAAGACCAGATGGGATCCGTATTGGGAACAAGCTGAAACCGCAGAAGCTTGATTCATCTTGCTAGTGCTGAAATTGTAGAACGACCCGCCGTATTCACATTCCATCGAAGGAGATGAGCATGCTTAAAAAGATGAAAATACAATATGTAAATTACTCAATTTGAAGAAAGTAAACATAGTGATTATTTGGGTAGTAACTGAAATATTTAAAGAAATATAGATAATGACGATGATATGATGAATATAATAATAATAATGATAACGAAAATAATGTTACTAAAAATAGATGCAAAGACATTAACAAAATTACAGCTTTAATAATCAATATGGAAAGAAACTTTGTTCACCATTACAAATTTTGGCAAATTCACAATGTTATTTCTTACAGTTATATTTGTTTTTATGAATGAAAGAGGGGGAGGGGAGGAAGGGGTGGGAGAGAGAGCGAGAGACAGACAGACAGAGAGACAGAGAGAGACAGACAGACAGAGACAGAGAGACACAGAGAGACAGACAGAGACAGAGAGACACAGAGAGACACAGAGAGACAGAGAGAGAGAGAGAGAGAGAGAGAGAGGGGATAGGGGAAGTGGCCAGACATATTATATTAATAATTAAATGCATGACATCATTTCATTTTCTCTCTTACTTACTGGAGGCGGTGGTTTCTGGCGATGTCGTTGTATCTAACATCGTGGTCCTAGTGCTCGTCGTTGTCTTGGTCGTCGCGTCCGTAGTTGATGATTCCACTGACTCTGAAACGTTTATAAAAAAAATGAAGCCACACGCTCAAAGTAATAAGATTAGGAATGAAACCTCAACAGGAATAGAAGGCCAAAACGAAGAACATTTTAAAAATAAACGTTAACAGTTTATTTATTTTATGAGGTATAGCAGGACATTGGATTTAGTGGTGCTATGACAAAGTCGAAGGGTCTTACACCTGTATTTTGCCAAATCATTTAACTGCTGTTAAACTCGAGGACAAAAGAATCAGACGGTCACTTCCCCCTTAAAAAATGTTTTACCGACACCAGAGATAGGAAAGGATTTTTAAAAAGTCAGATAAAGACATAAGAGATAGAGAGTGATACAGACAGAGAGACAGAGAGACAGAGAAAATGAGAGAGAGAGAGAGAGAGAGAGAGAGAGAGAAGGGGGTTATAGTGGCTAGACCCATTATTTTAAAATATACAGGACGTCATGTTAATGTTTCTCTTACTGGAGGTTGGGGTTTCTGGCGATGTCGTTGCCTCTGATCGTTCCATCATCGTGGTCGTAGGGCTCGGCTCAGACTTTGTTCTGGCTTCCGCTGTCACCGACTCTGAATGAAATTGAAACCAAAAAAAATGATCAATATATTTATTGAGTCGGGGGAGAAGCCGGAGTCAGGGAAGATTGTGAAACAGACAGACAGAGACAAAGGACATGCAAAAAGGGAAGAAGAACAAGTAGAACGTTGTCGTTAAACCTGTAGGCAAAAAGATAAAATACAAAAATTGACGGCCAGTGCCCCCCTAATAAAGTGTTTTAGCGACGCTAATGAAAGAAGAACGCAGAAAAATAAGACTAAAACAAAATAAGAAATTGACAGTCATTCCCCCCCCCCCCCTCCTTGAAAACAATTTAGCGAAGCCCGTGACAGGAAAGGACCGAAAAACTGAGTCAGTTAAAGACTGCGAGAAAAGAGAGAGGGAGAGAGAGAGAGACACACACACACATAATACAGAGAGATACAGAGAGACAGAGAGAGAGAGAGAGAGAGAGAGAGTAGAGAGAGAGAGAGAGAGAGTGGTGGAGAGAAAGAGAAGGGGGTTATAGTGGCTAGACCCATTAGTTTAAAAATACAGGACGTCATGTTAATGTTTCTCTTACTGGAGGTTGGGGTTTCTTGAGATGTCGTTGCGTCTGACCTTTCCGTCATCGTGGCCGTAGGGCTCGGCACGGACTTTGTTTTGGTTTTCGCTGTCACCGACTTTGAATGGAATTTAAAAAAAAAAAAAAAAAAAAATTATCAAATGATTCGGCGAAGGAGCCATGCAAAGAGGGAAGAAAAACAAGAAGAACGTAATTGTCGTTTAACCTGTAGGCAAAAGATAAAATACAAAAATTGACGGGTAGTGCCCCCTTATAAAGTGTTTTAGCGACCCTAATGAAAGAAGAACGAAGAAAAACAAGACTAGAACAAAATAAGAAACGGACGGTCATTCCCCCGCCTCCCTTGATAACAATTAAGTGAAGCCCGTGACAGGAAAGGACCGAAAAAAAAAAGTCAGTTAAAGACTGAGAGAAAGAGAAAGAGAGAGAGAGAGAGAGAGAGAGACAGAGAGAAGGGGTATATATCGACTAGACACATTTTGATAATGATCAAATGCATGACGTCATTTCCATGATATTGCTTAGCCCTACTAGAGGCAGTGGTGCTTTAGGAAGTCATTGGGTCTAAGCGTTCCGACATCGTATTCGTATGGCTCGTCGTAGGCTTGATCGTCGCTCCCGTCGTTGACTCTGTGGAGAAGAAAAAACGTGAGGTAGATGACGAAGCATAATATTTCTTCCGAAATTATTTCACCGCCGGCTGTCTCCAGGTGCTCTTAGTCAGGGTACGGGGATAGGATCAAGAGGAGGGGGGGGGGGGGGGCAAATAAAAATCGGAAAACACTTTCCTGTGGGAATCCCAATTCTATCAACAAATTCCGAAAGAGGACCGCGAGGTATTTTCTTCTTAATCATCATCTTTTACTTCTTCTTCTTCTTCAGTTGCAACTACTGAATTTTCGTTTACCCCCTGTAGAAAGTCTCTTTATGCTCTTTGTTCATTAATTAACCACCCTTCCCCCGATACGCCTATGTCGATATTAACACCTACGTTCATCGCAGTGTCTCCCTTGAAACCCACTTGAGCAGTGACAGTTGTAGCCTTCCATAGTTTCCTCACAGCAGCCGTTTTTACAGAGGTTTTTGCCGCAATCTGCGAAATAAGTAATAAACGGGATAAAACTCAATATTTATTAACAAATTATCATTTCATTTTATTCTGTTTAATGTGAAAAGATATATTTTCGGGACTTTCACAAATTAACATAAAAAGATAAGCAAGACTAATGATAATGCATTTTTACCAGTGCTTAAACACATCAAACGCCACGGAGACCATACTCCATAGCCATCGTATACCCATATTATTGGTGTCAGTGCCTATTCTCTAATTCACTGTTTTGCCTGGTGATATTCACAGCCCTTCCCGACCAACATTCTTTTTAAACCCCCTATTAATTGTTCCTGGCTTTATTTTGTCAAAGGTGTATGGTTAGGGTTAGAGTTGCAATTGGCTTTTAGGTTAGGGTTAATGTTAGGGTTAGGATTATAGTTAGGGTGAGGTATAGTGTTTGTTCCAGTTACAGGAAAATCAAATCATAATAGACAACTACTCTAAAAGAAAGCAGAGATATCAGAGAGGCAGACTGGTGAAAGTTTGAATGGAATCGGATAAAAAGTAAGAAAGTTATGAATTGTTCAAAAGTTGTAATCACTACGCGTACAGGCACTTCAAGCTGGCTGAATCGGAAAAAATAATAATATATCACATTTATAACGCGCCTAATACATTGTTTCTAGGCGCAGTGGTGCTGTTGTCCCAGCAGCCATTAAGTGAAGCAATGTCCTTACACAAAATAAAGCCGGGACGACAGCACCACAAGTACACAATATTATTCAGTACACAATTACAGTATGTTACGCTATGTTACATTACGAAATCAAAATTACAGTTTGTTACAAATAAATGAATAAATCAACTTAATCTAACTTAAATTGTGCTAAAGATGACTTATTTCATAAAAAATAGAAGTACAACATCATTTATTTATTTGACATGTTTAGAGAAGACAAAATTCATGGTATGTATTTGAACAGATGGATTTTTAACATTACTTTGAAAGTGGATGAAGAAGGAGCATTTTGAATGTAGGACGGGAGGCTTTTCCACAACTGGGGGGCAGCTACAGAAATCTCTCTATCCCCGTATCTTGTTTTCACACGAGGGCCAGGAATTAGTTGATAGTGAGAGGAAGTAGAAGCACGCAACCTGGAGGAGGGGGTTTGGATTTTACAAGACTGGAAAGGTACGTGGGGCATTCACCGTTACGGATTTTAAAGGCACGTTGAATTACTGGCAGCCAGTGGAGATTGCGGAGGATTGGAGTAATATGTCCATAAGGTCTTAAGCGGGTAACTAGACGAGCGGAAGCATTTTGGATACGTTGAAGAGGAGCAAGGTTTGAGGGTGGCAAATTAACAAGGAGGTCATTACAGTCTAAGTGGGAAGTTGCAAATGCATTTATCAGTCGTTCTGTATTGGGTTTATCTTAAAAAAAATCATAATTTCACCAATTTTGTGGATACCATGAGATGCAGCTTTACATACTTTCCTTATGTGAGCCTTTATATTGAGAGCAGTGTCTATGGTTACACCCAGGTTTTTGGCCGATTCAGAGGTACCCAATTTTGTGTCATCTAAAACAAAATCTGGCAAGGGCAAGGGTTTACGAAGCTGAGATGTGATGTGAAGTAATTTAGATTTGTCACTGTTAAGCTTAAGATAGTTTTTCTGTGCCCAACATTTCACATTAATAACACACTCTTCAAGAGTTGTCAAGCTAACCGACCGGTGATGGGGTCACTGTGACGTAGCACCGGACAATGTTTAAATTTGTTTCAACACACAAAATGAATACAATTTCAATTTTTCCAAATGTTTGACTCTGGAGTGCCTTTTTATTTGAGAGAACCGATGATAATGTGCTATCCGAAATATAATTTGACTACTGGCCCAAGGGAGAAGGCACATAACAGAAAAACAGAAATTAACCATTTTGTCCACGACAAACGTGAGAGTTGTGTATGACTAAGTCACAACCAATTGGAGATTTGCATAGATTTAGTGATCCCATATTTCAATCATACAAAACTTAAGATTAATCTGATTTATTTCAAACTTTTGCCATTCTTTTTCTCTTATTTTTTTGCTTTTTATACAAACGAATTTAATAAGATTTGGATTCCCCTTTAAAGGTAATACAAAGTTTTGGTATGGGGTCATGAATTTGGTTCAAATGAACATATTGGAAGCATATGGGATCCTACAACATTCAGTGATCGTTGTCGCGGTCGAAATCGACTCTAAAGTTATGAAATTGTAAAGAATACACACTTTATGTTGAATAGCTCCCTCTCAAGGTCAAGATATAAATTAAGCCATAAAACAATGTTTATTGACTAAAATCGACCGATTAGATATTCCCGTTCTGAAACTATATACCACAACTACATATTCTGAGATTTTCATGGTCGCAGCTACCATTGTACGGCCGTAGGAACTTTTTGAAATTTATCAAAATTTACCGGGAGCACCGGTAAATCTTTATATTCAATTTTTTGTCGAAAGCAGAAGTGTTTTAGGGGCTAAGATTTCTAGTGCTTTTAATACATCCACAATGGCATCCAAATATATCAAAATTGTCAAGATTCACTATCCACCCATTTTCAAAATTTCCCAAAACTTTGTAATACCTTTAAGAATTCGGTCAGTGTGTAATAGCAATTGACATGGAGCCACTTTGTCGTACAACTTTGCCTTATTTAGATCTTCCAACCCGTACTGTAATAACAGAAATAGTGATATAGAAAAGCGGCCTTGTCCTAAAAATAACGAAATTATTTGAAACCGAGACCGCGAAGTTTGTCACTGGTTTTTCCAGCACTTAATAATGACTTATTTTAAAGCCTATCCATTTAGGCCTTAATTAAAGTGAGAAAACTATAATTATTTCAAACTGTTTTCAAGTTCTGGTACTTGACAGCGAAGGGAAAAACAAGACTGATATTTTGTGAATACGAATTCACAAATATTGTTGCTCGTCTTGCATCAAAATATTGTTTTGCTAGCTAATTTGATGTTCCTTTCATTATTTTCGATATATTTTACTAAACATCTAGAGAGGAACTTGAAGTAGTAGTAGTATAGTACTGTAGTAGTAGTCGTAGTAGTTATATATGTAGTAGTTGTAGTTTTAGTAGTAGTAGTAGTAGTATACCTCTAGTAGTAGTAGTAGTAGTAGTAGTAGAAGTAGTAGTAGTATACCTCTAGTAGTAGTAGTAGTAGTAGAAGTAGTAGTAGTAGTAGTAGTATCAGCAGCAGCAGTAGTAGTAGCAGTAGTAGTAGTAGTAGTAGTAGTAGTAGTAGTAGTAGAAGTAGTAGTAGTAGTAGTAATAGTAATATCAGTAATAGTATTAGTTGTTGTTGTAGTAGTAGTAGAAGTAGTAGTAGTAGTAGTTGTAGTAGTGGTAGCTGTTGTAGTAGTAGTAGTATTAGTAGTAGACACTTAGTAGTAGTAGTAGTAGTAGTAGTAGTAGTAGTAGACATTTAGTAGTAGTAGTAGTAGTAGTAGTAGTAGTAGTAGTAGTAGTAGACATTTAGTAGTAGTAGTAGTAGTAGCAGTAGTAGTCGTCGTAGTAGTTATAATGATAGTGGGATCGAATATTTATAATGTCTACTAAAATGTATGATCTGTGCTATATCATCGATTGATTAATATTTTTTAAAGGGATTTGATATTTTATAACAAAAATGATACCAAGAAAGCATAAGATTTACCCGGGATTCTGCATATTGTGTGTTTGCCAGGAATTTTTCCAGCGACGACGGTAGGGGGAGAGAAGAGTTTTGGGACGGTCTGCAACATGGTGCCATCGGGCAGTCGCACCATCTTACACGGCGGTAAAGTGCTTTGCTTGCTCAACTCGCCTGGACAAGTCAGCTTGGACGAATCCGATAAAGCAGGCAAGGCTGTGTGTAATAAAACAAAAAGAAAATCGTTAGTGAGCTCTTCCTCCTACTGTTCTCCCTCCTCCTCCTCCTACCCCCTCCCCAATCCCCCTCTTCCTCCCTTTCCTCCCTTACTCCTCCTTTTCCCGCTGTCCCGCTACCTCCCCTCCCCTTCTTCAGCCCTTCCTCCTCCTCACCGCCTCCCCTCCTCCCCATCTTCTCCCTCTTCTACCTCCTCCTATTCTATCTCTTCCTCTCCCCTTTAGCATCATTCCCTTTCTCCCATATTCCCCTCCTCCTCCTCCTCAATCTCCTCCTCTTCCTCCTCAACCACATTCTCTTCCTCCTCTTCCTCCGCTTCCCCTTCCCCATCTCCTATTTATCCTTCCCCTCCCCTACCCTTTATGAATAAAATTTCCCTTAAAATAGTTTGAAACATTCATTAGGGGGAATTTTCTGAACGTCGAACTATTTAATAATATTATATTATAATTATGAAGTCACAATTATTCTTACCAAAGGACAAACAAGTTACAGTGCCAAACAGCAACTTCCACATTACACCGATCTTTTGGTCTTTAGCCTGTATTTATAAAAAAATGTTAATATTGCATAAACAAATAGAACAAGAACAAAAATAACAAGAACAGAAAAATGATGATTAATAATGGCTAATGATGCTAATGTTATCACCTACCAAACCCAAGAACGGTATTTTCCAGCAGGATTTTCACTTTCACTGGCCCAAAATATTTGAATGCCCTTCCCGGCACATTAAAAGAAAAACCCTCATTAAGTGGTTTCAAAAATGCCCTCAAGCACTTTTTGTTTTTTGATTCGTTGTTTTTCCCCGTAATTGGCCAAACTGGCCATTTTTCACATTAATTTTGTATCAATATAATACTCATTAAAAATGGTTCCTCTATGACAACCATTTCTTTTTCTCCCCTTCTCTTTCTCTTTCTCTGTCTCCCTCTGTCTCCCTCTTACCCCCTCTCCCTCCGTCTTCTTTTTCTCTTTCTGTTTTCTCCTTTTTCTGTTTATCACTCTCTCATTCTTATTTTATTCATGTATATCATCCTCATCTTGTCATTCTGCTACTGTTTCTGATTTTTTTTTCTCTTCTCGTTTAATTGTTTGTTTTTTATTGTCTGTCATGTTTTTTTGATTCCGTAATTTTGTTCTCAAAATTAAGTTATAAATGTATAAAGTTTAATTATTAATGTGCGAACCTACACCAAACAAGCATTGCTTTCAAGTAGGTTCGTTTATTCATTTCCTGTAACCAAATCATTTTGCATTACAATGACCAAATAAAATGTCAAAGATATTTCAATGCTCATTTCTGTTATATCATTACGTTTATTATTGGCTGTCATTGTCTATATTATGTGAAAATAAATGAAAAATAAATTCGCTCTGTATAGAGCTACTACTACTACTAATGGAATTATTGAATATGGTGATAATGACAATTGTGATGATGATTATGGTGATGATGATGATCATATTGTGATATAAATATTGATAAGAGAAATTACGGTTACGTGTAGCACATGTCACTAACGTAATATATACTGGATTTTTTTTTTTTTAAATAGATTGCATCGTATCATTCTAACAGACCACAACAAAATAATACTAGATAATGTAATATCTAAAATTGTCCATTTTTTCATTTGGGTTTCTCTACGTTTCGGCCCCCTCCTTTTTACACTCTTTACAATTAATCTGATCAACATATCATTCAAAGGCGTTTCCCAAATGTTTCTTGTCATGTTTTGTTTACCAATTACACAAAATGGTATCTTTCTTTCAGTCCTGATGATGGAGTTTCTCATTGGTGGAACATCCAGACAAGTTACAAAGCTAAATATTAATCATGTAATAGTCAGAGAATCAGAATAAGATTCCATGGCATGTAAATATATCAAAATATCATTAAAAGTCACTAAAGGTTAAACTAGTTACAACAAAACTGTTTAAAAAAAGGTTATAATATAGAGTTGGGTGTCAAATTGTATGAAGGCGTATTATCAGGTAGTATTATTTCAGACAATACAGAGAAGTTATAAGAATAGTAGGCCATTTTTTTCTACTTAGACGTCATTTGAAACACATTTTCAAGATACACTTTTAACAAGAATAACACATGTAATACGAGATGATTATTATATGAAATAAGAACGACGACACTCTCCCCGACAGAACCCCCCTGACACCGGATGAAATACATGACCTCATGTACTTCTGTCTCAACTCAACTTCCTTCAAATGGCGAGACAATTACTACCAGCAACTTCAAGGCGCAGCCATGGGATCACCTCTTTCACCGGTTATAGCCAATATCTTCATGGAGCACTTCGAAACAACGGCACTCCAGACTCTCTCACAACGCCCTTCTCTCTGGCTCCGATATGTCGACGACACATTCGTCATCTGGCCACATAGCAGACCTGACTTAGACCACTTTCTCGCCCACATCAACCAGCATCACCCGAGCATCAAATTCACCATGGAGACCGAGCAAAACAACAGCATCCCCTTCCTAGACGTTCTCGTTACCAAATCACCATCCGGCAAGCCCGCTCATCAAGTCTACAGGAAACCCACACACACCGATAGATATCTTCACTACAGATCCTTCCACCATCCATCCGTACTACAATCAGTCCCCGACGCCCTCATCCGCCGAGCCCATCAACTCAGCGATGCAGACCATCTAGACCAGGAAATCCAGCATGTCACCACAGCCCTAACTAGCATCAACGAATACCCAAGACATAAGATCAAATCCAAGACTCCCGCCAACAAGCCCGTAGCTAACTCCACCCCTGAAGAGAACCAACCCGCAGCTACACCACCGAAGCAAACTATTGTTCTTCCCTATATCGGTCAAGCCTCTCACAAGATTCAACGTATCCTTCAAGCAGCAGACATCCAAGTTCGACACAGTTCCTCCAACAAACTCCATTCGATACTCTACTCCCACAAAGACAAGCATCCAAACCACAAGAAAGCTGGAGTCTACAAAATACCATGCGAATGTGGAAAAGTCTACATTGGTGAAACGGGGAGAAATCTGGAAACAAGACTCAAGGAGCACAGAACCAGCTTCAGACTCAGCGATTGGGATAAGTCCGCCATCTTCAAACACGCCCAGCAACACGAACACACCATCGAATGGGATAACAGTCATCTCATCTCCATAATGAAACACTGGCATACACGCCGAATCCGAGAAGCCATCGAAATTCACCGCCACAACACCGTGCCCCAAGACTCAGGACTATACATCAACGACATCTGGAAACCTCTCATCAACAATTACCCGGTCACTCCTCCTCCACCACCGCCTCCAGCACCGCCTCCAGCACCGCCCTCACCACCCCGACAGACACCCGTACATCAACCACCGCCACCCGCCGAACCCTCAAAGCAGCCGCCAGCCTCGCAGCTACACTGCACAGCAGACGACAACAGACTACAACGCCGCCTACGTCGGGGACACACACAGCGTCTCGCCGACAACACACCCCACTCATCAACTCGAAACTCTCCTAAGTCCGCAACCCGGAGACTCCAGCCCAGACGGATAGTCAGACGAATTACCAGCCGACCATCCATGCCCACCCGATGACTCAAGCCGACATACGGTCACCTATTTTTCCCTGACGTCCGCACACCGGTGACTTAAGCTCACGCACGCCAGCTATTCCCACTCCTGACGACGGATAGTCAACCTGTTCGAAACGTCGAGCCACTCATCCTCTCCAAGCGCTATAGTTCTCCTGAGAACTATATGCCAAGAAAGATAACAAACAGTCCTTTTCAGGACTACACTCCTCCAAGAAAGATTACCGAGTCAGAGTCCTGTTCAGGACTCCTCAAACCTCTCTCTCTCTCACACACATGGTGCAACCGCAAACCTACTGTAGAAATAATTACTGTTAAAGAAATTTAAGTAATTCCAATGAACAAAATGCTAAATAAGATGCTCAAAAATAGTTTGAATGTATAAAGGGCAGGATTACGTGATCATGTCATTCTGAAATGTATACACGCTTGACGAAAATCGTACATAACCAATGAATTTGAATTAGAAATAAGTTAATTTGATTGAATCAAACGCGAATTTAAATGCACAGGTAATGAATTTGTACTTTCGAATAGCAAGACTGGGACAAATCAATTTCGATTAAATGGATTGGAAAAGTTGCGAAATTGGCCGAGAAAACCTTTACTTTCTCTTCTCTTTTGTTCTTTTTATTTTTCTTCTTTTCTTCTGTTTTATTCTTCTTCTTCTCCTCCTTCCTTTTTATTTTCTATTTTCGTTATCCTAATTCTTTTTTCTTCTTCTAGGCCCGATGTAGATAAACAAATATGGACGTTTAATGGAAGCGGGCCAGGAATTTGCCCGATAGACCAAGA
>JAVYIG010014027.1:0-43825 GCA_035222895.1 Strongylocentrotus droebachiensis
AAAAGTCAGCCCAAGTTACATAACCCATACCACAAGGGAGTATTTTAAACGAATAATGACTATTGTTTAGTGGCAAATTCGATATTTTTTTTCTCTCACAAAGTTGTATATTTCCCTCAGCAGCAGTAGCTTCGTAAATGTTCCAATCGGTGGTAGAACATATTTTAATACAATCTGATCTTTTCACTTATACATGTTACAACATTATGCATTATGCAAGTTCTTATTTGACATGATTGTGACAAAGAGTTTTTCCTCCTCCCCTCACATACTATACTCCCAAATCTCCTTTCTTCTTCATTACCTACTGTCTTCTCTCTGGCTGGCATCTTCACGCAGCTTCGCCATCTTCTTTCTAGCTTATATTATTAACCTTTCGCCTCCATCCTCTCCCCCTTTTTTTTAATGACAATAGATAACATTATAGCGATCTTAATAGCCTTTAACTCAACAAACTTATTCGTCTTTTAATGAACAGTTACAAACCTCACCATTCCTTCCCTTCTCCCCTTCTTTATGCAAGAGTGATAATCCTTGTGAAGCAAAAGTAGAGGCTTTAAGCACTTCTTGAGACATGTGCCCCTAACGGTCCGATAATCCGGCTGCGGCTATTAAAGGGACTTGGTAACATTGTTCAGATGAGAGAAAATGGTGCTAAGGTAGTTAATCGTTCATAACTGTACAATCAAAGATAATCTGAAAGTTTGAGTGAAAACAGACCATTATTAATGACAAAAATGGGAAAACCTGATCTGATCGATTCCTTAATTCTCCCAACTATTGTATTTCAATTTTAATTACATTTTAGGTGAATGTAAATCTTCACAAAGCAATGAATTGGCTCAGTATACCATTCCAGACATTTAAATGTTGACAGATTTTTATGTCTTATTTTCATGGAAAAACGGTTGGGAAAATTCAAAAATTGTTTGGAGAATTTACTGTTAGAGGGTGTCGCTTTGTGGTTTGAGATTTGTGTTTCGGGATTTGTTGCATGTTAGAGGGCAAGTACAGTAAAAGAAATATGATAAGTAACATTTCATACAAAAATTACGCAGTTTTTTCATCAACCTTCATCTATGCTACCGAGTCACTTTAAAGAAAATAGTAATAAAGTTCGTTTGTCTGTAATATCACTGCGGTACACAAGCTCAATGTCCCTTTTCCCTTTGATACCAAATCCATGTTTATCAGTGACTTTGACAAAGTTTGTAGAGTTCAACTGGAGCATTGTAATAGCCTAGGGTGCAATAACTTAATAAATAAACAAGTACTATCATGAATTTAAAAAAAAAAATTGATCAAGATAAAACCCTTAATTTAGATATTCGAGGAATATGAAATAATTGTAAACGTACATTAACCGGTAAAACAGATTAGATCTAATACGAACTCTTAGGGTAAACAGTGGTGATTTAGAAAACTAATTCTACACTATGTGGGTAATATTAGCTCCTGATTGGTCGGTTGACTTACATGTCACATAAACTAACCGACTGAGGATAGTCCTATCCATCTCATTTGGAAGTTGTCCACGAATAGTTGTCTTCTAAATATCTTCTAATTGTTGCATGGGTATTCCAATAATTCTACTTGCTTGTAATACAATCCTTGTCAGTTTAGACTTACTTTTTCCTGTTAAAACCTTTTAACCCAAGCTACTGAAGAAAACATATGACAGACTGGACAACACTTTGATAAAGGAGAGCAAGTGTGCGATTCCTAACAGTAATTGATCTGAGTTTTCTAAGGAAATACAATCGCTGGTTTCCTTTTGACTGAATTTTCTTAGTATTTTCGTCCCAGTTCAGTTTGTCATCTGTAATAGTTCCAAGATACGCACTATCAGACTCGCACTATCAATGCGCGAACGCTGAGCAAAATATCTCGTGCTAATTTTGTTTGCTTGAGCTTCAAGTTTCGAGGTCAAGTCTCGAGCTAATGAAAACAGGCCTATTAATCCTAAAATACATATATTATCTGTATTTTTCACGATATGGCAAGATGGGCTGACTGGACTATCACTTGTTAAGAGAGTGAACAGAATGGGAGACAGCACATACCCCTGCTGCTCCTATATTCAGTGTTCTACTGTCAGAGACTGCTTCCCCCAGACGGACATTTTGTAACCTGTCAGTCATAAAATCACCTATCCGAAGAGACAAATATGGTTTTACCTTTATGACATAGTGTAGCTTCTCAACCAGTAGTTGCTGTCC
Source organism: Strongylocentrotus droebachiensis (assembly GCA_035222895.1). Classification (NCBI taxonomy): domain Eukaryota; kingdom Metazoa; phylum Echinodermata; class Echinoidea; order Camarodonta; family Strongylocentrotidae; genus Strongylocentrotus; species Strongylocentrotus droebachiensis. The sequence continues at coordinate 2,220 of JAVYIG010014027.1, forward strand.
AATGGTGTTGAAAGCTGAAGAGAAATCAACATACAGTACTCTGACATATGACTTAGTCTTCTGTAAATGCTTGATGATTGTATGTAGCAATCGTCAACACATGTCTTACTCATATTAAGCTGTGGTCACAACCCCAACAAGTAGCCTCCTCGGCGGCCGTGCCGCGTAATTGTTTTTCCCACTCGACCCCAAATTGCTCTGTAGGGCCATGCATTATGGTTCAAGGCATGGCCACACAGAGGAATTTATCCTGTTGGGGGCCGGGGGGGGGGGGGGGGGAATGCAATGATTTTTTAACAATTTATTGCATTGTCTTCGTTTTGGGGGATTTGTGGGGGCGGCCGCGTACCCTAGCAAACACTGCGTACAGTCATGATTCAGGGGCTAAGCAATGGCCTCGTTACTGTGAGGCCCCATGATAAAAATCGTGTCGATCAGCTATATAAGTGCCCTTTTGTGAGGCATTAATCCTCATTACTGTCAATTATGATTTAGGGACGTAGGTTCCTTAGCTGATTAGCATAGTAGCACACATATGATTTAGCAATCACGCAAAACAAACACTCGCAAATTAATATTCAATACAATCTGAGAATGTATGCCATGATCTAGATCTATTAGAAATAAATAATTTTTTAAAATCCTTCCCTAAACTGGGGTAAAAATTATTATTCCACCATTATGACCAACAGTGTACATTCAAACGATGAAAAAAACTTTGTTACAATCGTTTTCTCTTAATTCGTTTTCTCTTAATTCTACTTCATTACCTTGAAATTTCAAAGTGAAAACCATGGCGCGCCCCGGCATGCTCGTCGCCCTGATCGTCGTATTCCAAACCTTGGTCTCCTCGTCGACGACGGAGTTCGTCTTCGAAGATGTCTTCAATGACCCCGAACGCGACACCTTCCTTCACGGAACCTTCCCCGAGGGATTTATCTGGGGTGCCGCTACGGCAGCCTATCAGATCGAAGGAGCTTGGAATGAGGATGGAAAAGGTAGTTATATTGGATGTGATTTGATTTTCTTTTTTTTTCTTCTGCATTCATGTAAGTATACAGTTTTTTGATATTAATAATATAAAGTACAATAAATATTTGTCTGACAATGAATTATAAATAAGTAAATACATATATATAAATTGTTTTTTTCAAAAACGAATTGATAAACTGTCATAAATACTAAATTTCCTCAAACATTATAATACATTATACAATTATTTGCGGATGTGGATCTGATTGGATGTGATTCATTTAATCCAGACGATAACTGGCATATTTTATATTTAAACTCTACATTGTAGTCAAAGTTGATGTAATATGATACTAGCCCAGGGCCCCGTCTCAAAAAGAGTTGATATCATTCGCAACTATAAGAGATAGGAGACTGCGAACATGCGAGTGATTGGAGCAACTCTTTACAAAACGGGACCCAGGGATTGTATATGATGCGTTTATTAATGCTATAAAACGGTCTTGGGTTTGTGTATGTTTTTAATAAGAAATAAAAATGTGTGCATTGCAATATCTGTCACCTAGACATTATTTTGCCTGTTGTGTTTTAATTGTTTAATATCTATCTATTTATCATCAATTAATTTATCTATTTATCATCAATTAATTTATCTATTTATCATCAATTAATTTATCTATTTATTCGTTTACTCATTTATTTATTTGCTTATGTATTTACTTAACATATTTTTATTTTATAATTCACCTTTATTGATTAGATGCTACCATTAAGTATTATACAATTACAAATGATTTTATTTCCATGTCATTTTATCATTTTTTTTGGTTTCATGTTGTGATTGAGTTTTGGAAAATAAAATTATTTGGATTGAATTGAATTGAATTTACCCCCCTCACCACAGGGCCAAATATCTGGGACGCTTTCACTCACATCCCTGGAAAGACCTATGACAACCAGAACGGCGACGTCGCCTGCGACAGCTATCATAACTTTGAACGCGACGTCGAGATGGTGAAGGAGCTCGGTCTGACGCACTATCGATTCTCTCTCTCCTGGTCAAGAATATTCCCGACTGGGTTCACCAATCAGGTAAGCACACCCCACCCCTTTAATACAAACTTTATTTCAATTCTTTATTCAGGATAGTATGTTCAGGATACAAAAATTAAAATCAGGTCTTCCAAAGAGCCCTGATTATAAAAACTGTACATGATAAATACATAATTTAATAATTAGATCTGGTCAAAACATCAAATTATAAAATTTAACACAATTTATGCATGGTTTAGATAATGATAAAAAATCCACTATTAAAATAAGTTAAACCAAAAAATGGGAACACATGAACTGAATGTAATAAGTACATATCGATATTACAAACAAACAAAAGTTAATTAAATATATTATATTAACATTACATTGTAAACCCCTTCCCTTATTCCCGCCCTTACCCATCATCTATGTAGACGACTAGATTCAATCGAACTTCAAGTTTCAAGCTTTATATGATCAGTCACTAATAAAATACTTACCGACCAGTTTCAGTTATTGCCCCAAAACCTGAAACTCCTTCCCCTGTACTAAAGAATTGCCCTACTCTCACAGCTTCCAAGAGGTGTTAGTGTGGTACGGTATGTCACAGAAACAGCTCCCGTAGGACTTTTGTGCCAAAATTGATTTTTTGGCATTTTTGGATTGATTGGGGTCCAAGCTATCAGAAATTGATGGGGTTCAAATTTTCCCGACCCTCAACCCCTCTCTGGGGGGGGGGGGGGTGGTTTCCTATCATGAGACCCCTAAAATTGGGTGTGTCAGTCATCTAATGACTGGTTTCACAAAACTTGAGTTGTTTTCTAGAACTGTGGTTATCCCTCAACAGCGAGAAAGGTAATTTGAAGACTTTCAGTTGGATAAACCCTCAAACCAACCCATCCACATCCCCACCCCACCCCGTCAGCCCAATTTGCGTACCTTCGTCATTGTTCGGCCAGCTGTTTTAAGGTGTAGTACTTTTAGTACCATTATCATATATATTTACTAGCCCATTTCCAAACACAAAGAGACAGAAACAAACATACAGACAACCTTCATGTATACACATCTACCTCCCCCCCCCCCACACACACACACACGCTCATGCACACACGCACACCCTTTCTCCCACACGCACATACTCACACACACCCAAACATTCACAGGCAAGTGCGCTCGCGCGCACACAGCGCGCACACATTCCTACATAATATTATGCTGCTCTGTGATCATTGTTTCCAGCTCTTCTGTGGTAAAAGTTGTTTCTTCCTTGGTCTTCGCAAGTTTGACAGAATAAAGACCCCTCTTTTGCAATATATTGCCTGATTTTTTCAAGGCATAAACATATAGCCAATGGCAAATCTAGATTTTAAAATTTTATGTGATGTGGGTCTTCATTATCGGTTAGAGAAGAAGAAAATAAATTGCAAAAACAAGAGAGAACTTTATTACTCTTGATCAATCAATCAATTTAGATGGTTAAATTGACAAATTGGTAAACATTGTATGCATCGAGATATATATATATATTTATATATATATATAAAATCATGGACCTATTACGGATGGACATTCAACGTTATTCTTTCTTTGATCCAATGAGATCCACCGCCTTCTGATTATGTGCATCTTAATGAGAACATTCAGCTGTTTTAACAATACGACTGCTCAAGCATTTTCGGTCATTCACGAAGGAGCAGTATCCCTCTCTTGGATTTTGTCTTCCTGATTTTGTCAAGAAGGGTGTGAACATCTGGTTTGCCATTGACAACATTGATCTCTTGGAAGACACACCCACAGGGCAAGGAACTTTTTTACGGGACAGTGGTTGTAATCAACCAACAGGCTGTAGATGGAGAGCCAGTGAATCAACCACTTGTCATACCCGAGAAACTTTCTTCGCAAGACTTTCTAGCATTTGAGATGAATGTGCTTCCAGAGCCAGTCATCAGAACTAGCCCACTGAGATTTCAGGCCTACAAGAAGAGGAAACAAAATTTCATTTCACAAGATTTCACTCATACCTGGGCTCTTGTGAACTACCTTACAACAGATGACAACGGAGAAATCATCCGAACTGAACCTCAGCTGCACGATGAAGAAGCCCAGCGCAGTGAAGAGATGCCAAGTGATGCAGAGTCTACAAACGATGAGGAAACTGAGCCTTCTAGCACCAAGGAGAAAGCTGGGTCTTCAAAGGACAGAGAGGAAACAAACCCTGTCGTGATCATCAAAAAGCAGGTGAAGAAATCAGATAAACTAGCAAAGAATGATGTCCTTCCAACATGGGCTGCAACTAGGTCTTTATTGTTGTCTCAATCCTCTCCCGCTAGCACGCCTACAAACACAGCGGTGGTTGCCCCATTATTCAAGACATCGCCAACTGATTATGGGACCCTCTATACTGTTCTTCGGTTATCTCAGGGAATAACTGCGACTGTTGTTGGCCCTCACAGAAAGACATTGATAACGCTAGATCTCGATCTTTACTTCCGAGCGTTGAAGATTCAGCAGTCGGTGGGAAACACCAACTGGATCTTAAGAGCTGGAGCTCTCCACATTGCTTTTGCTGCCTTACATGCTCTTGGCAAAACCATCGATGGTAGCAGTCTTGACACGTGTGCTATCGAATGTGGTGCGTACACCTCAGCATCTCTTCGCAGGATCTGTGGTGATAAAGCTTATAAGCGTGGCCTTGAATTCCACATTACTGCAAGCCTTGCAATCATGATGTTGTGTTTTGATGCCATACTATCGGATCTTCCCAAGGGTCCAATTCGCATCCAGTGCAATTCTCTCAAAGAAAAACTTCATGGACGTGACCCGGAGATGGTGGAGATCTATGAAGAAATCCAATCCTGGTACTCAAGCAATGTCAAACCGCTTGAAGAAGCTGAAGACCTTGGCGAGTTTGCCCAGTTCTTGACCCGTGTGTCTTAACCAGGTGGAGAGTCTTCTACATCTCATTAGTTCATGTCGATCAGGGGACTGGGAGGGCTACATGTCATCACTAGAAGACCTCACCAAGTACTTTTTTGCTCGTGATCTCCTGAACTATGCTCCCCTGATGCCAGTCCATCTCGCTCAAATGAATGCCCTAGAATAGGATGATCCAGAAACATGGAATGCCCTCAAGTCTGGAGACTTTGTGGTGGCAAAGTCAGAGATACCCTTTTCTCTTCTCTTCACTGATCAGGCTCTAGAGCAAGAAATCAAGAAACTAAAGGGGAATGGTGGGATGGTTGGACTCACAAGAAATGAAGCCGCTCTGGACCGACTAGTCACTACCACACCTCACCTTGCTGCTCTGGTAAATCATTACCTCAATGACTTCAAAAAAGCTACTGGAGCATCATCAGCTCTCTTTTAGGAGACATTTCAGTGAGGTCAAAGAAGAATGCTCTGAAACTACGCCACCTAATCGAGCTGCACTGCGGAGTCAATTCTTTTAAGGAGAAGACACAATTGAAGAGTCTGGTTTCATCGGCACTTGTGTCAAATGAGGCGAAAATTGACATTCTCCACTTTGCAGAAAAAGGCCAGAAGCGCTTTGAGGAGTTTGTATCTGATCGTTTGCTTTAATCATCAACCCTCTCGGTGTGGGACAAAATGAAGAAACGGAAGCTGAAATCCTTTTCGAACTGGATGGAGAAAAGGAAAGTGTGTGTTAGAGACAAGGTCATCAAGTGGCGGGAGGGACGTGAAAAGGAAGATTCCTTATCATCCAAGGCAGCCGCCCAAGCTTAGTTCCTAAACTTGCGGAAAAAATAGGTGAATATGAAATGTCAGTGGTTCCCCGTTCACTATGTGCTGTCGATGGTTCTTTGTACATCCCAACAGACAAAGCAAGTCTGATACATGCAGTTGAAGACGCAAAGGCAGAACCTGCCGATGCTGTAAAACAGCTTAATGTCGTGGAGGATAATCATATTCAACTCCCCACAGGTTGAAATGATGCAGGAAGAGGTTCCGGTTACCGTAGAACATGAGATAACGCAGGTTCCTTCTGGAGCAGCCCAACAACCTAACCTCTTGCATGATCTTCCTGTCAAGGTGCTGATAATTGACGTCATGGGTGTACTTCAAGGCATGAAAAAGACACTAGCTGCCATGCAAAATATACGTCAGACCTTCAGAATGCATTCAACAGGCGCATCGAAGGGATGATGGCAAGCTATGATGAAGGTCGAGTTGTGTTTGATCGATATATGGAAGAGTCATTAAAGAACAAGACTCGACAAAAGAGGGCAACTACATCAGTAGAATACGAGATACACCCAGAAATGAAGCTCACAATGTCCATCAAGGAGCTTCTATCTTCATCGTCAACCAAGAAAAAGCTGACGTGCCTGTTAGGTCAGGGGCTGCTTGATAACTTTTCACAGAACACGGACAGCCCTTTCAAGCTAGTGGTTGTGTATGATACCTTCATCAAGGGACATGATTTTGAGGAGGCGCACACACATGAAGAGGCTGATACCCTGATTCTTAATCAAGTCCTTGCCTCTACTGCTAGTGGTGCCTTGCAAGAAATTACTGTCTGGTCCCTTGACACTGATGTCCTCCTTCTCTTAATTCATCTAGCATCTTGTGGAAACAATACAGTGCCCATTTCTCTACAATTTTCTACAGGCATGGGTACAAAGAAACGAGAAATAGATGTGCTGGAGTGGGTTCAAGTCATTGGACATCGAAAATGTCAAGGCCTCCTTGGACTTCATAATTTTTCTGGTGCTGACTGGGGAGGAAGTTTGTTGGGATATCCAAGAAGACATGGATCAATGCCTACTTAAAGCTTGATGATGATGATCTTTCCATTATCTGCTTCAAAGAACTGGGCGAGGGTTCCATTCTAGCTGAGCTTAGCAATGGAAAGCTTCCAACACAGGTGAAGGCACTAGAGCGTTTCATATGTCGTGTTTACTCTTCATCAGATCCAACAACCCTACCATCGCTCAGATGGGAACTGTTCCGATCAAAGAACCTGGAAGGTGAGATGTTACCTCCAACTCGTGCCGCATTACTACCTCACATCCTCCGTGCCAATTACATCACAATGAGGGTTAAATCATACAAGACTAACTACCCAGTGCTTCCTCCTATCGAAGAGAATGGATGGTATTCAGATAATCGAGGATGTCTTCCAGTCAAGTGTCTTGCGCTCCCTGCACTATGGGCAGTACTTGAACTCATCAAATGTGGCTGTAAAGCAGGATGCAAGGGACGGTGTAGCTGCTCCAACAACGATTTGCCCTGCACTCCTCTTTGTAAATGCTACAGTGGAGACTGTGAAAACCGGACAAGGGAGGATGCTCCAGATAGTGATAGCGGTTGACTTTTACTGGAAGTCTGATGAACTTTCCTGTTGTCATGGTAACCACGAAGTAGGTGGTTACCCCTTTCCCGATTTTATTTTATGTTTTGTTTATAACTGGAAAATGTTTCCAAATAATTCTTTGATTTCGATCAAGATTGTGTCATGTACAAGTATTTCGGAACAAAATAGGTCAACTTGTTTCTGTTTTTTTTTCTTCTTTGGGGCGGGGGGGGGGGGGGGAACCATATTAACAAAACAAAATGCACATTTTCGTATTATTCTGTATTTGAAGAAGAAAAAAAATCATATATAATTTGTCAACTTTCTGATTGACTGATGCAATTACAGTGCCTAGAAGTTGATATTTGAGAATTTTGTTATATTATCATCTGAAGGTGTTTGGCGCCATCTGGTGTTTAAGTAAGTTATTCACTTGATAAAATACTAAAATAGGGTTGATTTTTATATTAACAGCCTAAAATAACAGTGTTAATGACATGTGATATGTTTCACAATTATTCCACTGTATAATAACACACAATAATGCCATTTCCACTTATTATTTCAAAATTCTAGCCCAAAAGAAAGAAGAAGGGCACGTTTTTAGGAAATATTTCCCAGTTTTTCACAATTTTTTCACAAATTGCGCCCCCATTAGGTCAAAGTGAAAAAAGTTTTATGACGCAATATTATTAAAAATGAATCCTTATATACCTCAGACAACTTCACAGTGAAATTGGCGAAAAAATATATGAATTAGGGTGGAAGACACCAAATTTCCCTATTGCGCTTTATATACGCAATTTTGGCGCCCAAAATGGACCCCCCAGGAAGTGAAGGAGGGGTCTGAAAATTTGAACCCCATCATTTTTGGCCAATTGGGACCCTTTTGAAGCCAAAACAGCAAAAAATTCAATTTTGGCAAAAAAATCCTACGGGATTACATACCATACCGCACTATGTCTGCAAACACATCGTTTCTAAATGGTTGTAATATTCCTAGTTTTGTGTATGGTAATGTTTTCTGTTCTCTTTGTTTGTTTGTTTTTCTCATTTATGCGTTTTGTATCTAATGAACAGGCGCTTCATGCAATATTGTTATTATTGTTATAATTATTAATATTATTATGTCCATTTTCACTATCCTGATTTCCCCTCTTGTAGCCCCTCTTAATGAGGGTCAAAATATCGAATGATCTTAGGAACCGCCCTGAAAGGATATAAACTGCACACACAATTTTTTTCTCACAAAAGAGAATTGTGAAACTACAAAGAATTTTGTATAAAAAATATAAGCCAGAAAACGAGACAGAAATAAGTATTTAAAGAAATAAAATTGTAAATATGAATAAATCAGATCAAAATCAATGAAAGGAAGATGTGAGACAAAATACACAATTTCTCTGCATAATATGCTTTTTTGTAAATCTATACACATTCTTGTCATTGCTTTGAGATGATTCCGTACCTAAAACCTAAAACGTTGTTCGAAATCATTTTTCAAGCGCAGGTTTCTCGTGGTATATCCACATCAATGTCGACAATAATCTCTAACAACAGACCAATATATGAATCCTGCGGGGGTGCGATACTAACACCGTCGATGATGTTGGTATCCAACCCTCTGTTATCCTCTATTTTCCAAAGGACTTTAGAATGATTACACCACAGTTAGATTCGGAAGCATCAAGAATAAATCCTGCCAAGTACCTCTTTACTACACCTGGGTCGAGAATGGCCACAAAAAAGAAAGAAGAATCTTGCCAAAGATTTTCAACTTGACCCTAGCTCATGCATCATACCTTAATAATGTCATAATTTGTCTTACTAATACAGGTGAATCCCGCAGGGGTGCAGTACTACCACCGTCTGATTGATGCCCTCCTGGAAGCTGGTATCCAACCCGCTGTTACCCTCTATCATTTCGATCTTCCTCAGATGTTAGAAGAACTCGGTGGATGGGAAAATGAGATGATGGTCCTTTACTTCCAGGCTTATGCCGATTTTTGTTTTAATGAGTTCGGCGATAAGGTATTCAATAATTCTTCATCAGGGGTCACTTGGGTGATACTACCCCCCCCCCCCCCACACACACACATCTCTCATTAAACATTTTTGACGGCTAATTCGATATCATAGCATTTAACGACATCGCCCCTTTTTTCATTTTTTCGCTTGTCCGCAAATTCGGTCTGACCCCCCTTCCGCATTATTCAAAATGCTCTTGCGACACCACTAGTCCTCACATTACAGTCTTAAATCATATGGTATCTACTTCTCCGTCAGTGGAGAAATGATAAATGGGATGGGGCTGGGGGCAACGAAATAAAATTACGACGCCATAATCAGTATTGATTGATTAATAAGGAAAAACGGAAACGATGATGTAGCTCTTGGATATCATGACGATTTTCAAAGCAGCCATGGCCTCTTCTGACTCAGTAATAGCCTGCGTCGGATGGATGGGGCGGGGGGGGGGGGGGGGGTACCATCGGATCTTTTAAAAATAGATGTAATGATGAAAACAGCTCAGAAAATATATAGATATATAGTTGAGTAATGGCGGGGGCGGGAGTTGCAGAACCATGAGAAATTATACTGTCCAAAACTCTTTAAAATTACATCCACAACAATCCTAAGTAAACTAGTGGTTGGTTGGTTGGTTTAGTGGACACATAACTTCTTTAGTTTCTTAAGCCGTACTTCTTTGGGTTTGTTGGGAGCTTGTTTCACGTTCTAAGTGCATTTAAAGGTTAAAAGGGGTGTAACCTGACGAACACAGGGCAACGCCATCTACGTCTCCTTTTGAACAACTGCAAGTAAACGAATGGACTTGATATTAACGATAGTAAGCGACTTAATCGATACATGGTCAGCGTTCGCGAAACAGATCGAAGTTCTCCTCACGCGTCGATTTCGAGTTTGTTGCACGCACGTGATTGCTGCAGTCGCGTCCGTAGTCGTCCCGATTGGTCCCGAGTCAGGCCAGGGGAAAGCCATGTATTCTCGTCAGTTTACACCCCTTCAGTATTACATAAATTGTTCCCCCCCCCCCCCCCACTCAGTGTTATTTAGGGTATGCATATGCATGTTTCCTCCTTTTGAAAACACCCCTAAGTCCGGTGTGTAAAGTCAATACGGGCCGGATTTTTGTGTACCACGACCCGGACTTTGGTGCGTGAAAAGTACCCCTTTACCGGACATTTTGGGAACACGCATGGTATCCCTCCGTTCACGGAGTGGGGGGGGGGGCGGCATTGTTGCTTAAAAAATAAGTAAAACACCTACAACTATGCGCTATTAGCACTTTCCCTTAATGTTATTACAATTATTATTATTTGTTATTAATATACCTATAGGTGAAGCTTTGGTTTACAATCAACGAGCCCAAAGTAATCGCTATTCAGGGGTACGAGTCAGGGATATTCGCACCGGGAAAGACGCGCCCGGGCTACGGAACGTACCGCGTCGTACATACCATGCTGAAGGCGCACGCGCGTGCGTGGCACACGTACGATCAGAAGTACCGCGCAACACAGGGCGGGAAAATTTCCATCGTCTTCAACTCGTTCTGGTCAGAGCCGGCCGACCCAGAGAATCAGGCCGATGTTGATGCGGCGGAGAGGATGAGGCTGTTTGAACTCGGCTCAATGGCGAATCCCATCTTTGGAAACGGTTTGTATCACAAAACACGTGGATTCAGGATGGGGGCACCGGTATCACAGGGGCGGGGGTGAGGAGAGGGGGGGGGGGGGGGACTTTTCTTTGCCAATAATTATATTAACAATAACGATTATTATAATAATGATAATGATACTAATAATGACAATTATAATACATATAACAATACCTGGTCGTATCTCTAAGCACTTTACAAAGTAGTTATTCCTATTACTACCCCAGTTATTGGATTCAATACACTGGCCAGGTGCCATTTTCAAGCGAATCGCAAACGTTTCAACCCAACCACGCATACACTTACGTTCACATCCTAACTAAACGGGCAGCATAATCATTTATGTGTTATAGAGACGAGCAATGTAGTATTCGTTGAATTTTGAATTTGAATTTGAATTTGAAATTGGAATTTGGATTTGAATTGAAATTTGAATTTGAATTGAAATTTGATATGAAATTTGAATTTGAAATTGATTTGTGAATATATCATTTGAATTTGAATCTGACATTATAATTTGGATTTGAATTGAAATTTGAATTTGAAATTGAATTTGAAATTTGAAATTTAAAATTTAAATTTAGTTATAGGAGACGATCCGGAGCACATCAAGGATGTAGTACAGAACGTAAATGAGTCGCGCTCAATATTTATGTAGCGTGTCTCTTCATTCATTCAACTCTATACAGATTTGGATAATAAATTATAATTTTAATTTTAATTTCAATTTAATTTTCCAATTTTAATTTTAATTGAATAGAATTTGAATTCAAACTTAGTTGTTGGAGACTATCAGGAGCACATCAAGGATGTTTAGTAGGGAAACTGAGTCGTGCCTATTGTCTTCTTGTGTATCGTGTCTCTTTATTCAACTATATTCGGATTCGGATTTGGAATTTGAAATTTATAATTTGAAATTTGGTGGTAGGAGACTATCCGGAGCTCGTCAAGGCTGTGGTAGGGAACATGAGTCGTGCTCAAGGTCTTACTGTGACCCGTATGCCTTCATTCACTCCTGAAGAGCAGCAGCTCATCAAGGGTACAGCCGACTTCTTTGGTCTCAACCACTACTCAACAAGGTAATCATAACTATTCAATTAGGCATACCGAAATGGGATGTAAAGAGGTAGGGAGGGAGAGAGAGAGAGAGTCTCAACCACTACCCGACAAGGTAACCAGTCAATATGTGCATGGGGTGTAAGTTAGCTCTGAAGAAAAAGGGGCACTCATCTGAAAACGTTTGGGGGGCACTGTGCCCTCAGCCCCACCCCTGGGAGCGCCACCGGGTAGTGGTGGTGGTGTGGGGGGGGGGGGGGGGGTTCTGTGGCGTATCCAGACCGTTGTCTCAGGAGGGGCTTAACATATCAATGTACTGTGACATAAATTTAGTATTAAGCCATTCACTTTTGAGGGGCTGTTTGCGTTCTGAGGGTACCCGCCCAAAATGACTTATTTTTGAGAGTATGATGACCCGTTTAGGGCGCTTCTTACATTGATTCAATTACCTGCATACTACAAAGTTATACACAAAATACTTCGCTACAAGTTAAGAAGATACAATGTACAGGGGAGTAAATAGGGGGGGGGGGGGCTCAATTAGACTCGACCGAAAGTTTTAAAAGATGCCAATATTCGTTCTGTTTGATATTTATTTAAGACGGTCTTGAGTCAGGTCGATGCTGCCTTGGGACTGAGATACTAGGGAAAAGGCTGAAGGAACCCGTCCAGCTATAGCACTTCTGGTTTCACAGTTTTCTTGTTCTGAAAAAGCCAGCTGAAAATGTTGCATCTTCTTGTCACTATGCAGATTTGTTGCCTACAAGAAACCTGAATTCAACCCCGTACCTACCGTTTACGATGATTTCCAGGCGGAATTCAGCTCCGACCCGGTTTGGCCACAAGCTGCCTCTGAATGGCTAAAGGTATGTCTTTTATTTTGTTGACATCTTTTAACAAAAAAGTGTAGATAATGAACGGAAGAACACAAGTGACTTCATGGAAAGGCTGGGTTTGGAAGGAGCTTGGTGGAAGTGGTAAAGAGAAGTGAATTGGAAAGGGAAGATGAAACTGTGAAATGAGCGTGGGATCTGGAAGTGGATGACAGCAGATGCAAAGGAAGGCCGAAGATTTTATGGAAAGATATGGCGAAGAGAGAAAGCAGTAATGTTGGTCTAAATGAGGAGGAGACCACAAGGAGTGGAGGAAGGGAGTGTCATCATGGCGCACAAATCAGTAACCCCTCGTTGGTGGTAAAATGCTGACTTTAATGAAATGATGATGATGACTTTGGTGATGATGATGATGGATGAACGAAAGCAGATGCAAGACTGCTTTTGTGATCTTTGGAACTTGTTTAGTTTGATTACATGTTTTAAATGTATGTTTGAATAGGACGTGTGTACGACAATTGCTACCTTCAACCCTAGTCTCACTATAGGCCAACCTTACCCTAAACCTAACTATACGTTCGACAAAATAAAGCATGGAGCAATACTTTGCAAATAGTACATGTACAACATAAACAAATGATCCCCAAATATCCACAGATCTTTATTACATGGAGAAGTTCCACAATTAGAATAATCACTGCCAAAGGGATGGTGGTAATTCATTAATAAATTTTGTTTAGGAGAGTTGGGATGAACACATTCTTGGCAATGATAGTATTCCAGTTTTAAAAAGTTTTCTACTCGGTGCATTATAATTTCGTAATAATCTTTACATTTCCGCCTTGTATATTCAGGTTGTTCCATGGGGTTTCCGTCGTCTTCTGAATTGGATCAAGACTAACTATGGTGACGTACCCATCTACGTCACAGAGAACGGTGTATCTGAGCCAGACGCGCCCCTGAACCTGGATGATGAATTGAGAACCAAGTACTACCGATCGTATATCAATGAAGCTCTCAAAGGTAAACAAGAATTCTATTTGAATGATGTGATGATAATAATGACAATGAGAATAATAAATGATAATAATGAATGATAATAAGAAGAACAATAACAATACCAATCGTTGTAGTAGTAGTAAACAAATATTGACTGTTTTGTGGGGCACGGTTAAAACTATTGCCCGAGGTGATATCAAAACTGTATTGTGCCTTGTGACAAAGTTGATGAGCATTCAGAGCATATAGTGCAGTCTGGAGATCGATCACCGAGGAGTAACAGCTTTAACGGAGAACTGAAAAGTAAGCAGTCAATATTTGTTTTACATAAACGCATCCGCAATGTCGATTCTCAAACAGAGTTAATATAACAAAATATGCCTGTCAAACTCTTAAATGCATTTCCCCCCCCCCCCTAATATTCACCATGCGATAACTCTCGTGTCTTTGTAATGCTTTAAGTTTAGTGTACAAATTTGACTTCTAGGTATATCGTCAGTATACTATCATACCATAAAGTCTAAATATTGTTTCCTCAGCCTCCCAAATCGATGGCGTCAACCTGCAGGGGTATTTCGCTTTGACTTTGCTCGACAACTTTGAATGGGCTTCGGGAGTCAGCAAACGCTTCGGTTTGTACCACGTAGATTTCAACGATCCTGCGCGTACTCGACGCGCCAAAAATTCGGCGCTCACCTACACCCAGATCATCAAGGATAATGGATTTCCGTCTGATGAACAGGCCAAAGTAGAATTGTAAAATGTTACAGTATTTTATATTCTCTTATTGTACTCGAGTAAAGTAGACAGGCGATTTCGAACAGTAATTTGAAGAAGATTACCCGCAATATTTTAAGAATTATTGTAGACAGCGTTATAAAGGACACATATTCCTAGATCATGGTGGTTAGTGCTATTTCATGAATCTTTTTCGTTAAACCCAAAGGTAAAAGAGTAGTTATATTTTTGGTGAAGTACCCAAACACGAGAATAGGTGAATGTGCACATGAAAGTACAACCTACCCCATATGTTTTCTCATATTGCTTGGACTTTCAAATGATGCAAATAAAGCATGGACAAAAGTCAATTAATTGTGTATTTATCTTTTTTTTTTATTGATGTGCATGATTAGAGCAGACGGATAATGTGTGTCGCCGCGTTGTGTGTAAGCGAGACCCATCCCCTCTGTTCTTGATACAGGCTAGGATTCGGGGAAAACTATCTATTCCTTGGACGGAACGTTTAGTGGATGCCCCGTCTAATGATAATAAAACTATATTCATTTATATAGGGCTCTCGCACAATTCCTTTCAATGCGCCTTACATGGTATAAAGGTGGGGAAAATCAGTTAAGTAAATAAGTCTTCAAGCGTTTTCTAAAAGTGTCTAGTGTGGGTGCTGTACGAAACAATACCGAAGCAGAAAATTCGAAAAGCATTGCCATCTCTAACTGTGCCATCGTATCAGAATGTTATGCATGCATTGACGTCCGTGTTTCTATGTGGCAGATGAAAGATAATCTCCTGGACTATCTGGACCAAAGTGTTAGAAGTCTGTAGCATCTATAGCAAAGAAAGGTATGCTAACGCAGACCCAAAGTCGGTTATTAGTTGTCGATTTGACTTAAGAGCTATAGAGCCAGGAAGTAATAATGTAATTTTCAGACCATTGTACCGAAAAGTCGTACGTTTTATGCTGCGCAAAGATTCAATCATTTTAATTTTGGCCATTACAAGAAGTGGGTAATTTATGTAGACAAATGCTCATGTACCCTTTACAGATCATGTTATGTATGTTATTACCAAAGTAGGAAAAAAGCCAGTCAGTCACTCAATAGTGTCTGGCAGTGAAGTCTAGAAAGTAAACGGGTTTCCTTGCATAATTCGAATATTAGGACACTGCTAACGTTTAAATTTCACAGATAGGACATACATGACATATTCATAATTCCTGCAAAGTTCTACAGAATTTGATGTTGGTTGCAAAAGGGACATTGTATCTTTAAAGTTGATACTCTAAGACAATCCCAAATACTGAGATAATTACATAAATAGAAAGCTTTTAACCCCCATAATAACACCAAATGGTGTCCACCCGACAAAAAAAGTTTAGAATAATGAATTTATTCGAGTAAACTCTACCAAAATATCTAAGTCTGAAACCCGGAAGTGTACGTAGAGTCGGGCCTCTATCCGTGACGTCACGAACGGGACTCGTGGGCTCAGTCAGAGTGAATGGCAGTGATATCCCTACGTAAATGCTATCCTGTCAGAGCTTAGATTTGTTGTTGTTAAGGAGTATATTTGATGGATTTTCTGTTTTCATTTGAATGAAGAATAATGAAGCAACATTTTCCAGTCGCTGATTTCTTTTTATATCCTCATATTCACCTATTTGGTAGAGATTTAAGACGAGTTTACTGCTTAGGAATTAAAGTTAAATCGTGCACGTATGAATAGGCGGATGCATTATATTGTCATCAGATAAGGTACAGGAACAGTTTTGTAAAAATGAATAGGTCTAGAACTATGATAGTACTTATCATAGATGTGTGTGACTGCCTCAAAAAAGGATACAGTACCAGTTAAACATTTTATGTTGTTAAATATCAAACTTGAACGAGATCATGCTATCGCGCTTCCTCTATAATATTTTGGCGAGTACGTGATGCGGCTCTTGCATGAACGTTCGTGAAGCGAGCAGAATCGGGAGGTAAGACCAAGCCGCTGCTCTAGGCGCTGCTTGCTTGTGATGGAACGTACGTGCGCTAGTTATATGTTTATCGGCAATTGCAAGAGAATGAAAGCGACGTTGCCAGCTAAGAAAAACAACTAACAAAGACTTGCTCCTGACTACCGGTGTCGGAATTGGTAGATGAAGGATCTTCAGGGCCAAGGAAGGCGAAAGACATGGGAAAAAGGAAGAAGAAACCATCGGGAGATCGCTGTAGTGTATGGTAATGAACTGTGCATGGGTAGACAACTACTGTTCACTCCGTGCCTGGGCCGATTTCAACACCAAAACAAAAATTACATGGTGAAAATATCGACTAATAGCACATCGTTGGCATGTATATGTCATAATTTTTAAAAGGGGAATTGATATTAATACTATGAAGTACTCGGGGAAGGTAAAGAATTGTACATAGAATTATGATTTATTAGACTCTTTGAAAAAAAAATATGCAGAAAATCGTATCACTCTGCACATGTTTGCTATGAAACATCCGGGTACGTGAATATACTCTTTCCCAGACGTGAGGTCATAAATAGTAGACCAGCGCCGTGACTGATTTTCTATGCAAAGAGAGGCGGATATTTTCGACATTTCAATTGAGGATTTCGAGTAGACAGATTTTTTTTGTGATATACTAAGTAATTGAAAAACTTAAAAATAACATATACTTGCCGTAGGTAACAAATTAAGGGACATTTATTTGCTTAGAGTATCAACTTTAAAAAACAGCCCCTGCAAATTGAGATTTGTTTCCCCCCGTGAGCTCCATAGCTATAATTTCGTGAGAAGGAAGAGCTACTATGGCTATATTTATATGGCTCCACGCTAAACAAATATAATAACTGAACAAATTGGGAATCGGGAGAAAAAAAAAATCGGGAAGGGGTGCAAAACTCCCCTAAAAAAGAAGACACACCAACCAGCCCTCAAACAAACCTGTGCGTCCTCAAAATGCTCTGGAAGTAATTTTTCCCTTGACATTCTTACCTTGATAACCCAAAAGCGGTTCTTTCACTTCAAATCAAATTTCCATAGTTCATTTTTTACTATAAATTATGATTTTCTTGAGGTACAAGATGCTACCAACTGATCCCTTCCTTGAGAAAGTATCATTTTTTTTGGTTTTTGTTATAGATTATTTAAAAAAAATCTTCAAAGCAGCCAGCAAATAATGACAGTTTTATTTAAACACTCGTTTTACAATATATAATAATAATGTTGTTAAGCAATCAATTTTTAGAAATTTCTATATTTAATAATTAGTAATTACCGAAATTATAATACTCAAGATTGCTCTATGTAATCTCACACAAGTCCAATATTTTACAAACTGAAAACCCTAACAGTATTCGACATACATTCGCTACAAAGTTTCTGTCTAAGTATTTAAATAATATGCTCCCTCTTTCATTTCAAAACTTGTACACTACGAATAAAGCTATTCACTCTGAAACCTGAAATTACTTATTGCCCTTAGATCCATAATACACCATGGTCCTGACCTATGGAACTCTCTCCCATAATCTTTTAAATCACGTTGCTCCCTCTACTCATTTAAGGCCAAAGTTAAAACGATGTTATTATCAGAATACTCAAGGTAGAATTTCAGTGTCAACTCTTCATTCTTTATCATGTAATCTCTTCTTTCATTCGAATCATTATCAACATTGTCATCATCATCATCATCATCATCATTATCATCATCATCATCATCATCATCCTCATCTGCATCAACATCACCGAAATGTGTATTTTTAATTACCTATCTGTTTCTGCTTAATAAATGTGTTAATATATTTCATGAGTTTTGTCTGGGGCTGTCGTATTATCAAGCAATCTGCTTACAATGACAGTTCTTCTTCCGAAAATAATTTTATAAAGTTTTATAATGTTTGAGGAAATTTAGTATTTATGACAGTATATCAATTCTTTTTTGAAAATAACAATTTATATATGTATATGAATTTGCTTATTTATGATTCATTGTCAGAAAATACTTATTGTACTTTATATTAGTTTAGTTATCGAACAACTGTATGCTTACATGAATGCAGAATAAAATAAAATAAAATCAAAATCAAAATACTTCTGAGTTTAAAAACTAATGGGACTGGGCTCTGATGGGGAATTCTACACAATTAGCCTTAAGTTTTATAACCACCAGGTTTTATGCATATTTTCGCATTTTTTACCCATGCCCCCAAATGGTAAAGTTATTATCTTTACCTGAAGACTCTCTAAAGGCAAAGGGGATATTTTTAATAGGGTCATGGGTTTGATGTGTGTAGACTGGGACACTCTTTAGTGCTTCATATAAAGCTACATATATTCTTAAACTAATAAATTGGGGCTTAAAATATAAACCTAAATCAATTAATACTAATAATCATTAAAGGGCAAACCAGCCCTTGTAATGTAGTCATTGTTATGAAAGAAGAAACCTCATAGAAAACAGAATGGCGAAAGTCTGAACAAATTATAACAATAATGAGAAAGTTATGAATGATTGAAATATGAGATCATTGCAGCTATCCGAATTTTAAATTGGCAATATTGTTATTGTTAAAAAGATTATTGTTGGATGTGTATATAGGGCTCCAAGCTATGATAGTATATCCTTTGTGGAAAACTTAGAACATCAGCTACAGATATTGAGTAGAGAAAACAAGGAAGTATATTTAATGGGTGACTTCAACATCAATGTAATGAATTATGATACTGATCGTAGTGTTAAAGATTTTGCAGATTTCATGTACTCATTTGGATTATTTTCTCTCATCACTAAACCTACCCGTATTACTGAAATTAGTGCAACATTGATTGACACTATTTTCACAAACTGCATTCAAAATGAGTTTAGCTCGGGTATAATATGTTCAGATATTTCAGATCATATGCCTATATTTTGTGTTAAAAAGGGCTCTGTGGTAACTTCTGTCAAGAGAGATGGACAAGTTATGAGGCGGTCAATAAATGATGAAAGAATCTCAAGGTTCAAGCAACGCTTAGCGGAAATTAATTGGCAGGCTCTGCCTTCACTGGAAGGCGTCAATGAGTCATATGAACATTTTCTACAAATATTTCTGGAATTATATAATTTATGTTTCCCATTAATTGAAGTATCGATAAAAAGTAAATGTAAAAAGCCATGGGTAACTCGTGGTTTATTGAAAACAATAAATCATAAACATAAGCCTTATGGTAGTTATGTCAAGAGACCAACAGCTGAGAATAAACAGAAATATATCGATTATAAGAATGTCTTGGTTAATACTCTTCGTAAAGCCAAGCAAAAATATTACAATGATTTGTTCCACACTGTTAAAGGTGATATTAGGAAAACTTGGTCTCATATCAATGAATTGTTAGGTCGGTCAACTAGGCATTCACTCCCTCAAGAGATGGATTTTAATGGAGTACTTCTTTCTTCTGCCAAGGATAAGGCTGAAATTTTTAATAAATATTTCATTGGATTACCCATGAAAATCAGTGCAGACATTCCTCAAGTACCACAATCTTTTCAAGATTATATGAAACAGTGTGATGATAATGCGTCAATGTTTCTAAAACCAACTTCAAAATCTGAGATCATCGATATTGTGTTGTCTTTGAAACCATCTAAGGGTGCGTTCAATCGAATTTTCGAAGCTAGAATCACAAACATGAATCACAATTCAAAACGCCGTTACAAAAAGCAAGGTCACTGCGGTTTGCGTTCAAGCGATTTTTCATCAACGCTGATTCTAGCTCATTGCGAGCCAAACCACTGCGCATCACACTGCGCAGTATGGCCCAGGAACTTCGGCGCGCGCTTTCTGGAATTGTTTACGGCCGACTGTCGACTGCTGTTTTGAGCATAGATCGCAATAATAAGACAAAGAATGAGAAGGTGATAGAAGGAAGAAACAAAGAATAACATAAGGAAAGACAGAAAGATAAAGTCGATAGAATGATTAAAACAAAGAATGACATAAGAGAAGGTGAAAGAAGGAAGAATCGAAGAATAACATAAGGAAAGACAGAAAGACAGAAAGAGAGAGTGATAAAATGCTTAAAACAAAGAATTACATAAAAGGTGATAGAAGGAAAAAACAAAGCATAACATAAGAATAGAAGGAAGAAACAAAGAATAACAAAAGAGAAGGTAATAGAAGGAAAAAACAAAGAATAACATAAAAATAGAAGGAAGAAACAAAGAATAACATAAGGAAAGACAGAAAAAGAATGTGAAAAAAGGAAGGAACAAAGAATGACATAAGGAAAGACAGAAAGATAAAGTCGATAGAATGATTAAAACAAAGAATGACATAAGAGAAGGTGAAAGAAGGAAGAATCGAAGAATAACATAAGGAAAGACAGAAAGACAGAAAGAGAGAGTGATAAAATGCTTAAAACAAAGAATTACATAAAAGGTGATTGAAGGAAAAACAAAGCATAACATAAGAATAGAAGGAAGAAACAAAGAATAACAAAAGAGAAGGTAATAGAAGGAAAAAACAAAGAATAACATAAAAATAGAAGGAAGAAACAAAGAATAACATAAGGAAAGAAAGAAAGAGAAATTGATAGAATGCTTAAAACAAAGAATTACATAAGAAAAGGTGATAGAAGGAAAAAACAAAGAATAACATAAGTATAGAAGGAAGAAACAAAGAATAACATAAGGAAAGACAGAAAGAGCAAATGATAGAATGATAAAAACAAAGAATAACATAAGAAAAGGTGATAGAAGGAAAAAAACAAAGAATAACATAAGAATAGAAGGAAGAAACAAAGAATAACATAAGGAAAGAAGGAAGAAACAAAGAATAACATAAGGAAAGACAGAAAGAGCAAATGATAGAATGATAAAAACAAAGAATAACATAAGAAAAGGTGATAGAAGGAAAAAAACAAAGAATAACATAAGAATAGAAGGAAGAAACAAAGAATAACATAAGGAAAGACAGAAAGAGAAAATGATAGAAGGAAAAACAAGGAATAACATAACGGAACAGGCATGCACGATGGTATAGTGAACGCAAATTGCATGCAAAGCGGGCGCGCGGTTTTTCCCAAACCGGAAGAGGCTTCGTCATACAATCATGATTGAGAACTCCGTCCGTTCAATCGAATTTTAGCGACCGTGATTCTTTTGAATCATGATACAAAACGCATCTTTTTCAGCGTTTCATGTTTGTGTTTTCAAACACGTTTATTTTTACGACCGACGAAAAAATCGCTTGAACGCATTGCGTTTTAAACTAAACGTCTTTAGAAACCGTGATTCTAGGGTGAAAAAGTGTCGATTAAACGCACCCTAAATCTAGTGGCTCTGATGATATTTTACCTAGAATTATAAAGGAGTGCATTCACCTTTTTATTGATCCCTTGTGTAAAATCATGAATATGTCTTTATCTCAGGGAGTTGTTCCTGATAAACTCAAGGTAGCTAAAGTAGTACCAGTGTATACAAAATTTGACCGTAAAAACGTCATTAATTACAGGCCAATAGCATTGTTACCAATCTTTTCTAAAATTCTTGAGAATTCTTTTTTATAAACGCTTAAATGAGTTTCTATCTAAAAAGAATATCTTGATTCCTCAGCAGTGTGGTTTCCGTAAGCACTTCTCCACACAAATGGGTGTGTTTAGTTTATTAAGTAATATCATAAAAGCTATTGATGGAGACAAGTATTGTTTGGGGATATTCTTAGATCTATCTAAGGCGTTTGATACTATTGACCATGGCATCCTCCTTAGGAAACATGAGCATTATGGAATACGTGGTGTAGCATTGTCTTGGTTCCAAAGCTATTTGTTTGACAGGACACAATTTGTTGTGGTGAATGGTACTAATTCTCAACTTGCTTCTATTAAATATGGTGTACCTCAGGGTTCTGTTCTTGGTCCCCTGTTGTTTCTGATCTATATAAATGATATAATACACTCATCAACATTATTCTCATACTCACTTTTTGCTGATGATACCGGCTTGCTGTTGGCTGATAAGAAGGCTGAAGATTTATTACTAATTGCGAATCAAGAGATTCAGAAACTGTATGCATGGTATTGTTGTAATAAGTTATTGTTGAATGTTCAAAAGACCAAATGTGTTATTTTTCGCTCCAAGGGTAAAAAGCTTCCAGATGGCATTACTTTTCTTAATGTTGGAGGCCATGATGTTGCGCTTAGTGAAAATGTTCAGTTCTTAGGGTTAACCATGGATGAGCATTTATCTTGGAGAAATCATTTAGATGCTGTATGCACAAAGTTGTCCCGTAGTGTAGGTGTCATTTTTAGATTAAAATTTATTTTACCTGAAAGAGTGCTGATAACATTATATAATAGTATTATTCTTCCTTATTTGACATATTGTTATGTTGCTTGGGGAAACACTTTTAAGTCATATCTTGATAAGTTGAGAGTATGGCAGAAGAAAGCAATACGGCTTATTACTAATTATTATTATAGACATCCAAGTTCTCCATTGTTCCTTCGACTAAGAACGTTACCACTAAGTGGACTTGTGTCGTTCAATTGCATATTGTTTAATCTTAAGTCTATGCCTCATGAATGTACGTTAAAAGATTTATTCCGTCAGAACTCGCAAATTCATAATTATAATACACGTCAAAGGTGTCTTATTCGACAGCCTTTTGCAAGAACAAATGTCACTCTGACCTCTTTCCATATCTCTTGCATCAAAGAATGGAACAGTCTGCCTGATGATATAAAAAATAGTACAACTCTTTCTAGGTTTAGAAGTTTATCTAAAACGTACCTGCTTGAAAGACTGACATAGTTTTTATTCGCATCTTAGTAATTTCTCATTCTGAAATGCTTTTTGACCACTAAGGACCTACTCGTCAGTGTGTTTGCTGTGTATGGTGGTGTGCGTGTGTGGTGTCTGTGTGTGTGTGTGAGAGTATTTGTATGTTCTATATTCTGTAGCTTAGTATTTTCATCCATTGTATAATCATACGTAACATTCTTTTTACTGTAAATGTATGTATTTTGTTATAGGGCCCCGCTCACAAGCTTAGCTTCTAAAGGGGTCCTAAAACCGTTCAGTTTATGATGTAATCAAGTTAGAATATGTTGATTGATGTACTATTACCAGTCTCTTTTTTATGTGACAGATTATATCATGCTTTGTATGGTTTTGAATAAAATGAACTGAACTGAACTGAACTTTTTTTTTTGGAATAAAAATGAACTGAACTATATAGTGTGACGTAATAAGGGATTAGTGTCCCGTTTATCGTGTACAAAGATATTACTAAGTTCTGCTTTTCTCTAAAGTGCCTTCACTATTGGGGCTTATATCATGGAAAGTATATTATCACAGGTCCTCTAAAAAGAAAAGACAATCCCAAGTCATACGATTTTAATAATTGAAATCTTAGTCGTTTTGTGTGTTGGAACAAATGGGAAATTTGTCCATCACTACATCACAGAGACATTACCGACACAGCCAATTTGAAGAGCCGGTACCTATAGTCATTGCAACATTTTAAAATTCCTTACTTTTTCACTTTTTGTCCGATTTCCGTCAAACTATTACCTGGCACTTTTCTGATTTTCCTACGCTCCTCTACAGTAATTTACTATCAAGGTGGGATTTCCCTTAACTTTGTCATTCTTCCGTAATTGTCCAAAATATATAACAACAACTAATACAGAACTGTTTGCATCTAGAAGAAGGATGTAAAACACAATTCAATAACTCACTGCGTAGACAGAGCGTTTTGGGCAGCAAACAAAATTTTATTGGTCGATCAAAAATACATCGAACAGTTAAGCTCATATACGTGTATACATTAAACAATACGTATGTCGAACCTCTCATATTTCATTTAATTCAGTTCAAATAATTAAAAATTTAATGAACTAATCAAAACAAGAAAAAGCCTTAAATGAAATGTATATCAAATGACCATAAAAACTGTCAGAGAAAATGAAGCTTATTTGTAATTATATAATATTGAATGTCTATACGTGATAAAAGCATTTACCGAAACAAGATATATAAGCAAAGTAATAGCATAAATTAATTAGAATTTCAAAGCAAATTGAAAAATCCACTAAATGACACATGACACAAATGATTATATCGACATTAATTTATCAACAAGAACACAAAATTTAGATAATACTAATTTTGTTAATTATTATCTCTTTTTAAGTGTAGGTATGTCGAACCTCTCATATTCCATTTAATTCAGTTCAAATAATTTCAATTTTCATGAATTAATCAAAACAAGAGAAATCCTTAAATGAAATGTATATCAAATGACCATAAAAACTGTCAG
This sequence comes from Strongylocentrotus droebachiensis, assembly GCA_035222895.1. Lineage (NCBI taxonomy): Eukaryota > Metazoa > Echinodermata > Echinoidea > Camarodonta > Strongylocentrotidae > Strongylocentrotus > Strongylocentrotus droebachiensis. Next base: position 27,139 of record JAVYIG010014027.1, read on the forward strand.
AGAAAATGAAGCTTATTTGTAATGATATAATATTGAATGTCTATACGTGATAAAAGCATTTACCGAAACAAGATATATAAGCAAAGTAATAGCATAAATTAATTAGAATTTCAAAGCAAATTGAGAAATCCACTTAATGACACATGACACAAATGATTATATCGAAATTAATTTATCAACAAGAACACAAAATTAAGATAATACTCATTTTTGAAATTATCTCTTTTTAAGTGTTGTGATATATTTAGTCCTGATCAAAATGAATTTTCCTTCTATAATTTATAATTGACCATTGCATGTGCATTCCCAGCTATGAGATTACTGGCCTGACCCCTTTTCACTGTGCCGTAATATTTAATAATACAGGTTCAACATCTCAACATTAGGCCAATTCTAAAGCATTTTCACAATTACCTATCATTGGTTTGGCTGAATTGAAAATCATTAAATGGAAAATTAACCTGGTGTAAAAAAATCAACATAAAACAAGAAAAGAAAAGAAAAGAAGATCTTCCCGGGAGTATAAAGAGTTTGTTAGGCTCATTTCATTTCATTTTTTAATATTTTTTTTTTAAACATTAGCTGGACTTTGTAACATTGTTTAGATGAGAGAAAAGGTTCTAAGGTATAGTGACATAAATGCTAGATGTACAGTACAATTTAAGAAAATCTGAAAGTTTGAGTAAAAACAGACCATTATTAATGAAACACATTAGGAAAAACTGATCTGATCGATTCCTTAATTCTCCCAACTATGTTATTACATTTTAATTCCATTTATGTGAATGTAAATCGTAACAAAGTATTAAATTGGCTCTTCATACCATTTCAGATTTGTAAGCGTTGAAAGATTTGTAAAAGCCTGTCTTATGTCTTATTTTCATGGACAAACGGTTGGAACAATTCAAAAATGGTTGGGAAATGTTTCTGTTAGAAAGTGTTGCACAGTGACGCCTTTAAAGACAACCATACACTTTTCAGGCCTTTTAACATGTTAGAGGGTTAGGACAATAAAAGGAATATAATATGTAATATTTCATACTAAAACTACGCAGTTTTTTCATCGACCTTCAACAATGTTACCGAGTCACTTTAAAATAGCTCTGGTTTATAATCATACCATATTTAAATTTGTAGCAACATAACTCCGTGGTGTAGTTCAAATTGACCACACTTTGGCCACAGTTACCACCATTTGGGGAATCGTAAAATGCGTCTCAGTGTGACGCCATGCTACATAACACGCCTGGGATGTTTGATAAAAGCATACTTTAAAGGATACTGTGGCATAATTCCAAAGCTTCTCAATGCAGTCATTGGGAAATTGAATTAAATTGCCCGAAGTACGGAATACCAGTCTTGCCCACAAGTTCCGCGGCCGGCTTCGATTTAGACTAGAATTACCATCTGAGTATAGGATAGTATATTTGACTCATACGTGAATGTTTACAATATGAATTGATATTACAACCCATCATTTTGGGTGTGGTTGTGCATTTGATAAACTGATTAAGGACTCGCACGCAGTGCTTAGGTATCATTAACTACAGAGTGGTATGCCGACACATAATACCGGGTATTTGCTTTAATATTGTTATTTGGAATTTCCGCTTACGAGAAGCTCTTTAAAAAGCGCTATGGACATTGTATTATTATCGGGACAGATTCAAACGTCATTCTGCTATCGATATGTATTTTCAGTGCACAAAAGTAAATGTAAAAGTAAACGATGACTACAATGGGAATATACTAGGAATATGCTTATTGTCCTAATGCAATGTAATTTGAAAGAAACAGTGAAACTACCAAGTGTTTTTTAAATGAGTAACTCACTCTCAGTACACGATGGAGTGAATGCACAGCCTAACTTTGAATTATCTATGCATGGTTTTGGATGACTAACTTCATAATAACTCTAACTTCATTACATAGCATATGTCTTAATACAATAAAATACTTTCGAAACTACGGCTATGACATTCTCTAATTATTTGCAATATCGTTTACAATACCAAGAAGATACAATAACATAAAAAAGAGTTGAACAAACACAGCATAAGTACATGAATTTAACTTAAAGCGTTTTGGGACTAAAACAATAATACAAAGCTACTCTACAATGAAAATAAAATAACATTGCATGTAAACTATATGATATGTAATATCATGTATAATCGGTGATAAAAAAGAAAAACAATTCAGATTTCGTATAAAATGTGACCACTACATTCACTTTGTCTTGCCGTTACTGAAGTGTGATCGAATTAGATAATTAAGAAGATCTAATTAGAAGATAAGAAGTCATAACAAGGCTTTTTGGTACTGAACATCAAACATAAGTTTGCTTAAATTGCCTGGGTAATTACAATAATTGGAAATGCAACACGAATACGATGTAGTCATTACCATGTTGATGGGAAATTAACGTCGTTTAATAAATATAGTGCAGAGGTTACTATATGAAGTGAAGCACTCCAAGTTCATTCGATACACTAATCAAAAGCCGAGTTAATTAATCAGTAATCTTTTTCTGTGAACAGAAAGAGAAAATAAAATGAAGTTATTATATCATGAGCAAATACGTTCTACGATCAAAAAAACCAAAAAACTAAAGACAAATCAATCTTCAAGGATAACACTAATGATGATGATAATGATGATAATAGTAATAATAACAGTAATAATAATAGCAATGGTAATAAGTCTGTTAACCCGGGGAAGCCTTATCAGCCAACAAATAATGTCAATATTGTTTTTTCCTCAGGGCGGTGAAATTATTACTACCTATAGCGATTGCCAAGTACCCATTTAAAACCTGGGTGAAGAGTTGCATATGTGATATGTTGTCTTACTATGTGTTTGATTGTATTGTTTGTTTGCAGGGCCCCGATTACAAGCAGATTTCTGCTTCTTAGGGGTCCTAACCATTATATTGTATATTGAATATTGTATTTTCATTGTAAATTGTTTTATACTGGTTGAATAAATGAAATGAAATGAAAAAAATGAAATGAAATGAAGTGACATTAATGCCTGGGTGAGAATGGAATTCTCAACCCCTACTCAAATGAATGAACAATCATCTGACTTTAAAACGACACACACCTCCACAAGTGAAGAAAGTGCACAACATGTGGCAATAACGCAGAAGGAGAAACCTGAATACTACGGGGTTAATTAGATTCATGAAAAAGTCATGCTTTTTGGGTACAGGCTATTATCTGATGTTATCTTGATATGCAACATTTCAGTCTTCAATTTTTGATTAATATACATATCTACCGTTTTTCCGTGCATTTTATATGTATTTTATCCTTGTATTTGTGACGAGGCATGATAAAACCACAGAAAAAGTAGCGCAAGATAGGATTAAAATAAGTTAAGTCTGATTCTACAAGATGAGATTATCAGCTTTTAAATTATATACATGCATAACCCATCACAACTGTATGGTCCTAAACCTTTAAAAAGAGGAGGAGAATAACCAGTGTTCACGAAATTTAGTTTGGAGAAAAAGGCGTTAAAAGTTTGTAGTCTGCTTACTTACACGTACTTACATCACCCGAGTGATATTATATTGCACTTTAATAGGCCACATGCCGAGTATGAAATATAGAATATAGGGGTATTCTGAATTTGAGTGTAAATACATTATATATTGAACTACGAAATTCATACACTACTTGTTTTATACACATTTGTGTATTTTCGATCTCAGACCTTCTCCATGACATTTAGACTGCCTTCGAGTCGGATGCGCGTAGCTCACACAATGCTCAAAATTATTGTTATTCGCAGGGAAGAGTGGTGCGCAGTCTTATTCATTAAATGCGTATACCGTGAAAAAAAAGATTGTTTCACAAAATAGTGACGTAGATGCTCAACAAATGATTGGTTGAGCAATTTTGGTTATGATCAGTTATTAGCACTGTTAGGAAAGTATAATAACCGATTACTATACTGGGTGCTCACAAAATTGTTAATCATGCGCAATTTTGGTATTTTAAACGGGCGGATTTCCTAAGATAAGGCCTTGTTACACATTTTAAACACCTTTTAGAATTTTTGGGGCCTACCATTTACACTAATGGAAAAACAAACCATAAATCTTCGAAGTTTTCTCATACCTATTTTTTGGTAAGTAAAACGCTTGCGCAATTTTTCGGTGCCCTGCTCATGCCTTAGCACAAAAGCTAGGACAATCACATGAGCAAAATCAGTATGCTACTGACGTTTGCTTTTACACAGCAAAAATAAATCGGTGAAACTTCGGCGAGAATTTCAAACTACTTGCGAAACACCGGAATGTGAGAAATCATTTTGGTTGCAGTGTAAATGCAGCTATAGTCGCTTTTGTCCTTAATTACATAACGTCAGTCAAAGCTACACCCTGGAACTACACGTTTTCAAAACGGAATACTAACATGTAAATTAGTTCCGTGAACCCATATTTTTTTGTTTCGGGGACACAGTCGACAAGAGCACCATAATCAGCTGTACTGACAAACGCATGACTGCTCTCGTCAACACAGAAGGTTGTCTGATTGTAGCATATAGTTCCAAAGTTCTCTTGTATTGATACTCCCATTTAAGTGCAATAAATAACAAATTATCATACATATGAGCCTCTTTTTCAAGAAAACAAAATCATGTATTTGATTCCCTTTCTTTAATCGAGTTTAATATTGTTAGCATATTGCTTTACAATCAATTTTGGATTGACCGCATGACGTCAGCTCGTCTTCGACTCGTTCAATATTCGCGAGCTGAATGCAATATATCTGATATACCACTCAAGGGCAGGCAATTTTATATAATTGTTCAGTGTTACGTGATACCTCAACACATAGGAGAGTCGCTAACATACCCTTTGATATGTAAATGATAAAGGATTGGGTAATTACACAAAGGTGTCATTGTCTGGGAGTTTCATCTCAGACAATTTAAGAACAAATTGAGTATATGAATATGAAGTTTATTCAATTTAGCGATTTTTTTTTTCTAAATACGGGGAAATTTGCCATTACGCCACTCATGAAAAGTATACGTAAACATGAACATTATATGAAGAGTTTAATTCCAAAAGGCGCTAAATCCACTTTTGGCGTTTTCGAGTAAATCAAGGTTTTCTGTTAGACCACTTTCGTTTCAACGAAACCGCCAAATTTTCACACAGTTCAAAGATCTACCCCCAAACATCATTAAAATATTGCTTAAAGAAATCCTGCCATAATAATTATTTTTTAATATTTTTTTTTTTTTTCAATTTGTTCGGATTTAGCGCCTTTTGGAATTAAAATGTTGATGTGTCATTCCGCATTTCAATTTTTTTATTTTGGGGGTTTTAAGAATGATGTTTGGATGTAATAACATACTTTTGTAATCATAATTCAGGGTCTCACACACACATATCTATCCATTTAACACATTGAAAGCCTACATTATGTTGAACATACTTCTCACATCTCATCATTCTAGACGTTTTCGCTCCACACTAATTTCAATCAAAATGTTACACATTTCGCAAATAGTTAGTACATGGGCAACTTCAATCATAAAAATGTTCTCTCTATTCAACTTGTAAAAAAACACAACCACTCAGGTGATTCAGCAAAATTTTAAATTGACAAAATAAACAGGCAGTAAATACTTGTATTGTGTGAAATTTGAAAATCTTGCAAATTTGCTTTACTCATCATCTCATGTCATAACGGTGAGTTAATTGAGACATACAAGAATAGGCAAGTACTTAAATAATTAACATGCAGTCATTAATGTACAGTTTCTTTAACAATATCATATGAATGTCAACAAGAAGATAACTTGAATGGAAATTATTCATAGTTCACTAATGTAACCGACTCCTCATAAACAGCAGATAAAAGACATACTTGAGTGCTGATTCTGCATACATATTATTTGACTTTTATTATGATATTGGTATCTGATAGAAGTCTAAAATATCACTTTATTATATAGTGACATTTTGAAAGAGGAGTGTCGGATGGTTTAGCGCATTCTTTACAAGTATGATACACTCATTCGCAGTTCTAACAGAGAATAAGTGATTATGGTAATACCACAAGTCTAATGACGATTGCAAGTTTCTATATTACAAGTAATAAATACCATGGCACGATTGCAAACAAAGTTGTCAATGTCCTTAATCTTTGTCCCAGGTAGATAGAGTAATAAATACTATATTACGTCCAACACTCATGGTGCACAAATTTAATACTTTACTATAAGTGAACCTTTTTATGATACTTAACAGGCGCGAATCCAGGATTTCCAATAGGAAGGGGGGAAATTTGAAAATTTCGCTGACCGTTTTTTCAACTCAACATACTAATACTGACAAGGTCATATTAGAAGCACCGTATTCCCCGTTTCTAAGTTATTTTTGACATTTTCATCGGGGGGGGGGGGGGGGGCTGAAGCCTCTTGCCCGTAATTTTCTGTTTTCAGAATTCGGCGAGCAATAATTGGAGCATAATATATATTTTGTGAAAAAGTTGTTTATCACCAAAATAAACAAGAAAATATATCAAAAATTCATATTCCGACAGCTCACTAGCAGAATTGTGAAACCAGAAAATTACAGTCAAGAGGCTTCTATACAAAAAATCATATTCGGACAGTTCGCTGTTCTCCCCCCCCCCAACCCCCATTACGCTCGAAGCGCAGAAGCTTTGATGCTTCATGATATTATAAGACGAAGAAGATGATTCGTTCTTCCATTCTCGACTCTTAATCCTTGTCTGAATTCAGTCCCCCCCCCCCCCCTTCCACGCGAAGCGCGGAAACTTTGACGTTTCATTAAATTATTAGAGAAGGAAGAGGATTCGTTGTACCATTCTTGACTCTTAATCTCTGTCTGAATTCAGTTTTCCTCCTTTATGACCTTTCATTAATAATTAGAGAAAGAAGACGATTTGTGGTACCATTCTCGATTTTGATTACTTGATTGAAACAAAGCGCGGAAGATTTGACCTTTCATTAAAATATTAAAGAAAGAAGACGATTCGTTGTACCATTCTCAACTCTTAATTCTTGTCTGAATTCGGTTGCCCCGCCTCCGCGCGAAGCGCTGAAGCTTTGAAATTTCATTAAATTATTAGAAAAGAGACGATTCGTTGTACCGTTCTCGACTCGAAATCCTTATCTTAATTCAGCTTCCCCCTCCCGCGCGGATCGCGGAAGCTTTGACGTTTCATTAAATTATTAGACTATTAAAGAAGATGATTCGTTCTTCCATTCTCGACTCTCATATTGCTCCGATTGTCTCATTTTCGCTCGCTCGATCACTGCAGCACAAACATAGCTCGTTCGACGTCACTACCAAACTAGCCAATCAGCTGTCAATGACGTCATATTGAATGCGGCGGCAAATATATTTTGTGAAATTATCGAGAAATTGACTATTTCTAATTGCAAACTAGTTTTATTTTTGGATGGAAAAGCAGCCATTGTTATCTTTACATTCATTGAAGTCATCATAATAGGGTAAGTTACTTCTCAGATGATTCAAGAGGTCGATTTTGTAGATAATTTTTTAATTTCTTAGAATGTTCCACTGTGTTGCAGGGTACCGGGTGTATGCCATTGGGTGTGATGTGTACGCGCGCTATAAGTACAGGCCACCGCGCCGTCGGGTGTATTCTCGTACTGATGTAGGTGCAAAGAATGGCTACCACGCCCATTTCCCTCTCTATGCCTTTCTGAACATTCCTTTCCTTCTCAATACAATAAATTTCACCTGCCTAAGTTATTCAAACCATACCGCCTCGCCACTTCCATTACGTAATCATTAAAAGGATCCGCATATACAACATTTTCCTGCTATACGTTGTACTGCAGGAAAATACAAATCTCCCTGGTATACCTTACAGTCCAAACGATAATATGTGCCTTTAACGAAGCAGGCGACAATCGGCGTAGCAGACGACACTTGATAGTAATTTTGTATGTGAGATTGCTTTGCTAAATATAAATTACTTTGTTAATAAATATCAATTAAAATGTCTTTTACATTTCTTTAAACCATCATTGATATTTAATAATTCATGAGTGAGTAAAAGAAACATACCAAACTATATAATTATATACAATACTTGGCGGCAATTAGGGGAGTTTGACGTGATGACCGATTGCACCCCTCTGTTAATAACCGAATAGTCCATGGTGTGTCATGAATATTCATGTTTTTGCTTACCTCGGCTAAATGTTTGCTTTTACTAAATTGAAAAATTACGGTGGGGGGTTGGATAAAATGGACATAATGAAATAGGCAGAAGTGATCTATGATAATTCATGCTTTTTCTGTTTCGTGTGCTCGACCTATAATCTTCAAATCGCTTGGCAAACTGAGTCCAAAGTTAGAATTGTTTCACATGTGTATTATAGGCAATGACGAGCTTGCAACCTATTTTGAAAATTACGGTGGGTGAACTTTCAAAAGTCAATAAGACATGAGGGCTCCAATGAAGGAGCTAGTGATAACGTACGTCGGGGTGAATGTGCTTTTCGTTTAAACAAAAAAAATGAATTTTTAACGATTAAAAAAAAAAAACGTCCATAGACTAACATGTTAGGCTGCTGACTCTGACCATGCTCTGACGATAGGGGGCGTTGTGAAATGAGACTAAACGGAGCAATATTTAATCCTTGTCTGAATTCAGTTCCCCCCCCCCCCCCTCCCGCGCGAAGCGCGGAAACTTTGACGTTTCATTACATTATTAGAGAAAGAAGAGGATTCGTTGTACCATTCTTGACTCTTAATCCCTGTCTGAATTCAGTTGTCCCCCTTTATTGACCATTCATTAATAATTAGAGAAAGAAGACGATTTGTGGTACCATTCTCGATTTTGATTACTTGATTGAAACAAAGCGCGGAAGATTTGACCTTTCATTAAAATATTAAAGAAAGAAGACGATTCGTTGTACCATTCCCAACTCTTAATTCTTGTCTGAATTCGGTTGCCCCGCTCCCGCGCGAAGCGCTAAAGCTTTGACATTTAATTAAATTATTAGAAAAGAGACGATTCGTTGTACCGTTCTCGACTCGAAATCCTTATCTTAATTCAGCTTCCCCCTCCCGCGCGGATTGCGGAAGCTTTGACGTTTCATTAAATTATTAGACAAAGAAGATGATTCGTTGTACCATTCTTGACTCTTAATCCTTGTCTGAATTCAGTTTCCCCCCCCCTCCCGCGCGAAGCGAGAATAGTTTGACGCTTCATTAAATTATTAGAGAAAGACTGAGGATTCGTTGTACCATTATCGACTTTTAATCCCTGTTTGAATTCAGTTTTCCCCCTTTATGACCTTTCATTAATTATTAGAGAAAGAAGACGATTTGTTGTACCATTCTCGATTTTGATTACTTGATTGAATCAAAGCGCGAATGCTTTGACATTTCATTAAATTAATAGAGAAAGAAGACGATTCGTTGTACCGTTCTCGACTCTAAATCCTTATCTGAATTCAGTTTCCCCCTTCCTCGCGGATCGCGGAAGCTTTGACGTTTCATTAGATTGTTAGAGAAAGAAGATGACTCTTTGGTGTATTCTCGACTCTTAATCCTTGTGTGATTTCAGTCCCCCCCCCCCCCCTCCTCCCGCGCGAAGCGCAGAAGCTTAACTCGTTTCATTAAATTATTAAAGAAAGAAGACGATTCGTTGTACCGTTCTCGACTCTTAATCCTTGTCTGAATTCAGTTCGCACCCCCCCCCCGCCCTCACGCCCGAAACGCGGAAGCTTTGACCTTTCATTAAAATAATAGAGAAAGAAGACGATTCTTTGTGCCGTTCTCGATTATGAATCCTTGTCAGAATTCAGTTTCCCACTCTCGCGCGAATCGCGGAAGCTTTGACGTTCCATTAAATTATTAGAGAAAAGAGAGGATTCGTTGTACCATTCTCGACTCTTAACCCAAATAAGGCCAGGGGGCCATTATGCCCCCCCCCCCCCCTCTTCGATTTTTCTGATTGTTCGAGAACGCATATGGATGGCGCCTCGCCGCTCGCTGATTTTTTTCTTTAGAGTCTTGTGCATCTTTAAAAAAAAAAAAAAAAAAAAAATCGGACCTACAGTTACAAGGTCACGTGACCTTTTGTCCTTGCATGTCAGCCCGAAAATCGCTCATTTTTGTGATTTGTGTACAAAACATAAGGAAATGTCATTTTTTCTAAAAATAGATCAAACATTGATTATTGGGTCTTGTTTAAAGTTTAGGTGGTTGTTTTGGGAGTCAAAATAGTTGAATTGTAGGAAGAAATGAAAAAAAAAAAAAAAAACAATAACATAAATAAGTTAAAAAAACAATGCAATACATAAGAAATTATCAAAACAAGAGATAACAAAAGGAATAAGCTAGCTCTTCCAATTTTTTTTGTCGTATTATTGTTCCAAATGGTCTAAACAAATATATGTAGTGAAAAAAAAATGCTTTAATATGAATAATATATGATTTATGGGTAAAAATGTGATTTGATGACGTTATTTGCATAAATTGCCATAAATATGCAAATGAGTAATTTTTTTCAAAAAATTGAAATAATCATATTGTTCTATACACTTCATTTGACATGCGTGCAAATTTTCGCGGAGATCGGCCGTTTCACGGCCGAGATCTAAAGGGGGGGCATAATGCCCCCCCCCCCCGGCCATAGTAAGACTTCAAATAGCCCGGCCTTATTAGGGTTAATCCTTGTCTAAATTCAGTTAATAATAATAATAGTTCGTTCTTTTATAGCGCATTTCAGGACCGAAAGCCCTCTCAAAGCGCTTTACAATGTACAATGTACGTTTACATAATAATTACACGAAGAATTCATCAAAGGGGTGAGTTTTCAGCGCTCTCTTAAAAACTTCAACATCAGTCATGGAGCGTACGACACTGGGATAGCGTTCCAAAGTTTTGGTCCACCACATGCAAATGCCCTGTCACCATAGGTTTTTGTGGCTCCATGATTGAGGGTGAGAAGGTGTTGAGAAGATGACCGCAAACGCCTTGGTGGGATGTACGGTGTGAGCAAATCTGAGATGTACTCTGGACACATACCATGGAGAGCTTTGAAAACGATCAGAATCACCTTGTAGCGGATCCGTAACTGAACTGGCAACCAGTGTAGATCTCTCAAGATAGGTGTTATGTGTTGAGACCTCTTCACTCTCGACACTAAGCGAGCTGCAGAGTTCTGAATCCTCTGCAACTTACCTAGTTCTCTCTCTGGAGCTCCCAGAAGAATGCAGTTGCAGCTGTCAAGCAGGGATGTTATAAAGGCGTGGACCAATATCTCAGTTGTCCTGCTATTGAGATAATGACGGACACGACCTATTCTCCCGAGGGCCAAAGATGCTTTCTTACAAGTATTGTTGACATGTTGCTGCATAGTCAAGTGACAGTCAAAGATTACACCAAGATCAGGTATAGATGGGGAGGGTCCAACTTGACTGCCACCAGATGTAATAGCGCCCAGTTCTTGACCTTGCCTAAAACGTGACGACACATGCAATACCTCCATCTTATTATCATTAAGTGTAAGTTGATTTTCACTCATCCAGCAACCAATGTCCAGTAGACAGAGTTCAAGTTTTGAGAACATTTGGTCCCTTGCCTGGGGTTTCATTGTGACATACAATTGTGTGTCATCCGCGTACATCATTGTTGAAAATCCATGGCTAAGGATGATATCTTCCACAGGAGCGGTATAGCATATAAACAGAAGCGGGCCGATCACCGATCATTGTGGGACGCCCCATAGCAGCGTTCTGGGATTAGACTTCACATCCTTGACTAACACACTCTGTTGTCTTCTCGAAAGATAGGATGCAAACCAGTCCAATGCCACCCCGGTAACACCGAATCTGTCTCGGAGCCTGGTAAGAAGGATGGAATGATCCACAGTGTCGAATGCCGAGGTTAAATCCAATAAAAGAAGGACTGCCTCATTCCCGGTATCCAATGACTGCAAGAGTTCATTCTGAACTCTTATGAGAGCAGTCTCTACGCTGTGGTGCTGCCTGTATGCCGATTGTCTAGATGGTAGTAGAGAGTTCGAATTCAGGTACGTCATCAGCTGCTGACTAACGATCCGTTCTATGACTTTCCCAGGGAAAGGTAAATTCGAAATCGGACGGTAATTTTTAAGAGTCTCTTGGTCTACAGAAGGACTCTTCAGCGTTGGGATGATGAGTGCCGATTTCAGTGATGATGAAAAGGTTCCAGTCTGAAGTGACTGGTTTGTCAAGTCCGTTAAAGCAGGAAGAAGGATATCCAAGCACTTTTTGAAGACACATGCTGGAACAGGGTCAAGTGAACATGCCTTGATCTTATTTGATTTGATGATCTTGAGCACATCAGCATTGGAAGCCTTGCCAAACTTCTCAAATGAACGGAGCGGTTTGCTTCCAGCTACCAAACATGAAGAAGCCCCAGAAGATCCAGGTTCTTGATTGTCTACTTGTTCGTAGTTCCGCGTTCTTAGATTGACGATCTTACTTTCAAAGAACTGTGCGAATCTCTCAGACAGTTCTGCTGGTGAAGTTTGAAGAGGTAAGGTCTGTGAAGGGCTCTCCACGGTCAACCGTTTGATGGTTCGGAACAATTCCTTGTGGTCACAGCCTGAAATTTTGTCACGATGATGGCTTCTCTTTGCTTCCTTAAGGGCAGAATGATAGTCTGATGAAGCATTTTTGAGCAGCTGCTTATTTATTGTTGTTATACTGCTCCTCCATCTCCTCTCTTTCGCCCGAACATTACGTTTGAGCTTTCTTAGTGACTCGTCATACCATGGTGCATGTGGTCGTAGTTGAATACTCCGCTGTGATACTGGGGCATGCTTATCAAGAGTTGTGGACAGAGTTGCATTATAGAATTCAACCTTTTCATCCACATCAAGATCTGCAAAAGTTCCCCCCTTTATGACTTTTCATTAATTATTAGAGAAAGAAGACGATTCGTTGTACCATTCAAAACTCTTAATTATTGTCTGAAATCAGTTGCCCCGCTCCCGCGCGAAGCGTGGAAGCTTAGACATTTCATTAAATTATTAGAGAAAGAAGGGGATTCGTTGTACCATTATCGACTCTTTATCCCTGTCTGAATTCAGTTTTCCCCCTTTATGACCTTTCATTAATTATTAGAAAAAAAAAGACGATTTGTTGTACCATTCTCGATTCTGCTTACTTGATTGAATCAAAGCATGGAAGCTTTGACATTTCATTAAATTATTAGAGAAAGAAGACGATTCGTTGTACCGTTCTCGACTCTTAATCTTTGTGTAAATTCAGTTCCCCCCCCCCCCCTCCCGCGCGAACCGCAGAAGCTTAACTCGTTTCATTAAACTAATTGAGAAAGAAGACGTTTCGTCGTACCGTTCTCGACTCTTAATCCTTGTCTGAATTCAGTTCGCCCCCCCCCCCCCCCCGCCCTCAAGCCTGAAACGCGGAAGCTTTGACCTTTCATTGAAATAATAGAGAAAGAAGACGATTCGTTGTACCGTTCTCGACTCTAAATCCTTGTCAGAATTCAGTTTCCCCCTCCCGCGCGAATCGCGGAAACTTTAACGTTCCATTCAATTATTAAAGAAGAGGATTCGTTGTACCATTCTCGACTCTTAATCCTTGTCTAAATTCAGTTTTCCCCCTTTATGACCTTTCATTAATTATTAGAGAAAGAATACGAATTGTTGTACCATTCCCGACTCTGATTACTTGAATGAATTCAGCCCCCCCCCCTCCCGCGTGAAGCGCGGAAGCTTTGACAGTTCATTAAAATATTAAAGAAAGAAGACGATTCGTTGTACCATTCTCAACTCTTAATTCTTGTCTGAATTCAGTTGTCCCCTTCCCGCGGGAAGCGCGGAAGTTTTGACATTTCATTAATTTATTAGAGAAAGAAGACGATTCGTTGAACCGTTCTCGACTCTTAATCCTTGTCTGAATTCAGCCCCCTCTTCCCCCCCGCCTCCCGCCCGGAGCGCGGAAGCTTTGACGTTTTATTAAAATATTAGAGAAAGAAGACGATTCGTTGTACCATTCCCTACTCTGATATCTTGATCGAATTTACTTTCCCCCCCCCCCCCCCGCGCGAAGCGCGGAAGCTTAGACCCTTCATTAACATATTAAAGAAAGAAGACGATTCGTTGTACCATTCTCGACTCTCAATCCTTGTCTGATTTTATTTTCCCCCTCCCGCGCGAATCGTGGAAGCTTTGACGTTTTATTAAATTATTAGAGAAAGAAGACGATTCGTTGTACCGTCCTCGACTTGTCAGAATTTTCAAAAATGTTATTTCGTCCTATGTTTTCTTACTGCCCCTACCGTCCCTGCCTACGCGCCGGCTTTAAAGGGAAAATAAAACAATCATGTATGTGATATCACACAATTAGGTTAGTAGAAATGAAGAAACAAAAAAAAGATCTAATACACCAACCATGGATAAATCACGGCCGGGAGTGTCATATCATATGTTCGTGTTATTGGGCGAGGGGGCGTAGCGACCAAGCGAGATTTTGCAATGTTGAATGCTAAAATTATGCATTCTAGAAAACCCCTAAGCCCAATATGTACGTTCTTCCCGCTATATTTCTTTCTAGCTATATTTCTAAATTTCCTTGGGGACGTGTCCCCCTATCGGGCCCAGGATCGCCGCCCCTTTCCATGATTACTACCAACATGAGGTCAAATACAAGCACACGCGAGTTGGTATGAGATGAAGCCAGATGAAGTGCAAAATAAGAGTTGTGAAGCAGCCCCTTTACCGTTAGTTTAGAATTTTACTGTTGAGTATAATAGGCCTAGCTTCTATTTACAAGACAATTGTGCCCTTTTCAAATTTCTCACTAAAGAGTGATGACCTTTTTAGCGCAGGGGCTGTTTTTAACGTTTAACTTTGAATCCGCGGCTCGAGATTTTTATGCGGCCGGCCACCTCTATTCAATAGGGACTTTTAGATTTGCACGTCGACAGCTTTGACTGCAACGTGTGACGTCATTTAAAGGCACTGCGCATGCGTTACGTCGTCTCAGTCAGCGATCGAGAATGCGTCAACCTTGATTTCCTAAATCTAGTACATACATACATATTGATATTTATATAGCGCCTTTACATGCTCAGGGTACTAGTATGCCGCGTGCGCATAAAATATGCAGTTCCTCAGGTAGACAAAGGAACACCCCTTCCCTGCTAGTATGTAATTTTTTTAGAACAGGTGTCACATGCATATTCACCTGTTATACACATTTGTACATAATAGCAGTAAAGGGATGTTCTTTTGTTGAGCTATAATGAGGAACTGTATATTTTGTCCTCTTTCTTTGTCCGTGATGTTCATAGTGTTACTTCCTGCATGCATGTATATCGTCGAGTGCAATCTAACAGATTTCTAATTGTAGTCAACATGGGCAGTTAAGTACGTTGACACGCATGATCAGTCGACGTTCGTCGTGTTCTCGTCCACTCAATCTAAAAGTCCCTAATAACGTTTCCCAAGCCATCTGGAATGACCCCATTATTCGTCGTTACTGTCACTTAGCGCCATTTCCTTGTCTTTCCCTCTTTCTCACCAATTTTTCTTTCCCCCCCCCGCTCAGTTTTATCTAGGGTACGCGCATGCATGTTCCCTCTCTTTGAAAGCACCCCTCTATCTTCGGTGTGTGAAGTCAGTACGGGCCGGATTTTTGTGTATTACGGGCAGGACTTTGTTGCGTGTAAAGTACCCCTGTACCAGAGATTCTTTTTCTTTTCTCTCTCTCTCTGTTTCTTTTCTCTTCTTTCTTTTCTCTTCTCATTTCTCTTCTCTTCTCCTTTCTTTTCTGTTCCCCGTTCTCTTCTCTTCTCCTTTTTTTTCTCTTCTTTTCTCCCTCTTTTTTCCTTCCCTCTTTTTTCCGCCACCAATAGGAGGGGGGCGGCTGTTTCGCCCCCCCCCCCTGGATCCGCCACAGCTTTACCAATTCAGACATTTATTCAAGTTTATTTGAGGTCGTATATCTTATATTCGTATTCATTTAATATACTTACGATCAAGACTAATACTCCCCCTACTGCGGCTCCTACTCCTGCTCCAACGGCTACTCCGATTGGCCCTCCTACCAATCCTATTGCAGCACCAGTTCCTGCGGCTCCCGTGATTACCTAATCGAAGAATAGGGTTAAAGTGCGGGTTCATAGAAAATCACAAATATGGAAAAATAGCGTATTACTAGAAACTGACCTAACAGATGGCCATCGTGCAAGTTTTAGGTCAACTACGTATCGGGTGATTTATAAAAATACAAATAAAACAACCTCCATAGCATCTGGGATAGGCGAGAGATTCGCCGGAAAAATAACGATGTTTTAATGCCGTCACGATAAGGGAGTTTACAGATAGCACATGGTACAAATGACCCCAAATATCCACAGATCTTTTAAAGATGGAGAAGTTCCACTTTGAGCATCTTAGAATAATAACTGCCAAAGTCCTAGATGTGCTTCATGAATACCTTTTGTTTGCCCTTTTGAAAAGAATTCTTCCACCTGCGTATTATAGAATGTACCGTTGGTGCATAAATGAATAATGTTACATAACTTTCATGAGCGCATATCCAGTATTCACCTCTGTGGGTTTTACCATTTTGGTACAAATGACCCTTATCTGCCCATGCGCATATTGTATCTGTAAACTCCTTTATATGAACC
>JAVYIG010014028.1:0-43823 GCA_035222895.1 Strongylocentrotus droebachiensis
GAATTTGATTTCCCCCAAGCCCCCCCCCCCTATCAGTACGCCAGTATCTCCTCTTTTCCTATTTTCTTTCCCTTTCCTTCCGTCTCTCTTATTTTTTTTTTATTTGGGGGGGGGGGGCGGGGGGGGGGGGTTGGGGGGGGGGGTGGGGAGGACAATAGCCTGGGAGGCAAGTCCCTTTCGGCCCCCGATCTCCTTCTTCCCCCTTTTCTCTTCTTCTTCCACTTCTTTCTTTCCCTTTCTCTCCTCTTTCCCTTCTTTTCCTTTCTTTTCTCTCTTTTTTTTTGCGGGGGGGGGGGGGCAAGGCCCCCTCGGCCCTCCTGGATCCGCGCCTCATTAGACGACCACATTAGACGAGTAACCAGCGTGGGGGGTGGGGGAGGGGGGGGGGATCGAGGTCCTGAAATATTTTTGGTGTCCGCTATAACTGGTATCCTCACAATTTTTTTGGAAGAAATTCAAAACAAAAATCCATTAAGTAACAATGCGCATCATAAACTCGCTCATGCACCAAAAGCCAAGTTTCAATTCATCAAAATGCAATTTGTCCCTCGGTGACTACGCTTTCTCGCAGAATACTCGATGGAAACTTCTAATTGACAAATGCTAAAAAAAATAATCAGGCGCCCCTCTCCCCTTTACCCCAAAACGATTCCTTGCTACTACTGACCCACCCATGCCTCTATGTTCCCGAACTACTTGCACTGCTGATATGAGCTCTATTTCCTCAGAACAATCATGATGTATAGGTCCATGGAACAATGCTTGTCATCATTAGTAGGCCTACTCGTCATGACTGATCAAATCAGTGTTTTACGACAGGGTCGGTTTTAGCTTATGACGTAACTCACTGTTGATGTGTCGCATCGAGAGATATAGATACGAATGAATGAAAATTACACCTCTTGATTGCAATACTATTTACCCTCTTCACAATACTGGCATGTTTTTACGTACCCACAATGCATATCCACTGTACACTTTCAAAGCCTTTGAGCGCGCGCACTCTTATTTTCGATCAATATATATGAGGTAAACACAAATATGTACGACGAACAGACAACTATCTTTTTCTTCTCCCGGTTTGATGCCGAAATTTTTGATAAATACGCTAGAAGTATACACAGATTTCCCAAATCCTGAAATTTAGGTTTTTCAAATTGTATTTAAACTTATTTATAGTGAATATGCCGCGGACAACTAAGAAGAAAAAGAAGGGTAAGTTCTTGATCTCTTCTTTCTTGGCTTGCAATATGTTGTCAATGAATGGTATTGCACGTGTGTACGTGTATCAATGAGGTGCCGGTAAATTACGAAGAGAGGTGCTTGTGGACGATGCATGCTTGCTCTTTTTTTCGTTGTTAATGTATTCAAATCTTAGTTAGACCCTACATATACATTACAGACCCCAAACTTCCTAAATGATATACATGTACATGTACTGGTAGAATGAATTAGGTTTAGAATAAGTGTTGAAAGTGAGCGAATGTGAACATGTTGACCTCGTTGAGCTTTGCTCTCCAGAGCTCTTGTGCCATTGCCAGTGACTATTCATGTTCTCTGCTGGTCCCAGTGATTTCACGCGCTGGTGATTTCACCATTCACGCGCCCTTGGCCTTGGTGTCTCTGTCAGCTAGTTGCTGAGTGTTGGTGTTTGGTGTAATTGCAATGACGAACCTTCGTCATTGCCTTGTTTTCGTTCACATTCTGCCCCATTAATATTCTTGTTTTCCTGGTTATCGTCCGGAAATCCCATTCGTTTTGCACACAGTGCTTGTTATTCCTAGTTAGGTGCTTTCCTCATGTCCTTTTCCTTTCAAATTTCATAGGCATAGTCTCTAACATCTCATCAAGGTCACTACATTCTTCGATTTTCGAAATCACTCATGCATAACCGTCCAGGCGCCATTTTGTCCGTTTCTGGTCCATTTTAAGGCCTTTCTTTCTTCCTTCCTATCTCCACTATCCTAGATCCTACAAACTTCTAACAAATTCCTCTAGATAGTCTGAGAGATGTTCTTTCATCTGCGACACATGACTTGACCTTCAAAATGCCATCTTCATACTCAAAATTCAAATCTAAAACCGACTCCGTCAAAAATCTCTCAAGTTCTTGAAAAATGGACCCCTAAATAATCTAAAACTGCCATAACTTTCTCATATAAATTCCGTTTTGTATTTAAATCTCACAGTATCTTTATCTCATAATTGCACATAGTCATGCCAAATTTCACGCCCCAATGGCTTTGCACAACATAAATAGCGCCCTCTAAAGTTCTGGGAATTGGCTTTCTCTCTGTGGCCGTATCTCCATAATGGCTTGGCAAACCCGTACCCTTTTTTGGATTTAGATACTTGAGGATATGCCCTTTCCAGCCATATACAAAATTATATACCCTATCACTGACCAAATTTGCGAAAATTGCCCTCCAAATTCGCCATTTTCAAGAAAATTCCGAAATAACTTCAACTTGCTCTAAAATGGCGATCTTTAAACCTACGTCGTTGAAACTTGGCAGACACATGTATCCATATACGTGACAACTGTCTGCTAAATTTGGGAAATTTTAATAACGTCAGCGCAAAGTTATCGCCCAAAGTGATGAATTTGCTATGCATTACGTAATAGCGCCTTTAATGCGTGCAGTACATCGCGTGCAGATGACAATGGTGTCAAACTGACCGCAATGAAGTGCCCTTTCGAATGATACCAAGTATGGTATATGTTTACACAGAAAATTGTGAGTAAATCGCATTTGAACAAGGGTCACTATACGAATTCCGCCCGATTATAACACTTATCGGCCATGACGTCTTTTTTTTCAGACTACTTTTCGCCCCCTAAACATCCTTTTTTTTCCTTGAAAATTTGCAATGACATTCCGAGATGCAATACGCAGGGCACCTCGTGGCCGGATTTCTGAAATTGGTCAAGGGGGCTATTTAAGACGCCATTTTGTCCTTTAAATCTATTTTACATCACATGTTTCGATAGGATTATCATAGAAAAAAAGAGAGTAGTTTACAATAACGACCATTAAAATCTCTTTCCAATGATACCATATACGGCCCATGAAGAGACATAAAGAGAGAGAGAAAAAACAATTTAACTCCGGTCATAATACAGATCCTCTACGTTTTCCGCCCATGCATTACACGCATTGTCTATGGGGCAAATCGGGTTCACGCTTTTGACCCCTAGAACGATCTTGATTGCAATGACGAACATGCAACTAATCCCATTTGTTTTTGCACGCAGTGCTTGCGAGCCCTTTCTAGGTTGTTTCCCCTATCCCAATTTCTTTCAAACATCGTAGGCATATATAGTCACTACCATCCCATCAAGGTCACTATTGAGGCCTTTCTTTCGCCCTACCTGTCTCCAATATTACAGAAGCTAAAGACTTCGTGCAAATTGCTCTGGATAGTCCGAGAGAAGCTCTTTCGTTCGACACGTAGATACACGGCGTCATTGCACGCACATCGTTGTGACACGATTGCATTTCTAGTGCTTATTGGTGTTATTAAATGTTTCTAGACCCTAGTAGAGGCAAAAATTCTTTCAAAATTGAACTCGAACAACCCTGTTGAAGTCAGACAAATAATTTAAGGATGCACGGGTAAGATTTATAAGATTAGATTGACTCTATCGACCCCCTCTCGGGGTATGAGAGTACAAACATATTTACAACATAGTATCAATATAACAATAGTATAACAATGATAAACATGTGATAACATGTAAATCGATAAACATAATAAGATAATATAAACAAAGACAAACATGTGATAATATGAACAATAATAAACATGTGATAATATGAACAATAATAAACATGTGATAATATGAACAATGATAAACATGTGATAATACAAATAAACATATTTACAAATCAAGGCGAACTGGGCAATTCACCCTCCTACCGCTACGAGTGTGCCTAACAACATTGCTTATTTGTGAGCTATCATTTACAGTATTACCATCTACCCTTGAATCTTTTGAAAAATATGACATAATGATTCTAACAAATTTTGCTAATTTCTTTAGCTGGCAAGCGTGAGCTGTATTAAAAACCTTATCCATGTGCAACGAACCACACAAGTTATTTGGTAAATACATTTTTCTTTCATTTTGAAAGAATGGACATACAAAAATATAATGAAATTCATCACCAATATCTGTTGGTGTACAGAGTGGGCATTGCAAATCATCTACTACAAGTACATTTGCATCAAATCTACCTTTATTAACTGGTAATCTATGTGTTCTGCATCTAAATTTACTTAAAGTTATTGCTTCCTTCTGACATAATATCTGCAGGTATTTTTCATAAACCAACTCATTCTTAAACATCCTATAGTTCGTGCAAATACGATTTGACCCGGTAGCTGCGCTCCATTCCTGAATAGACATGTCAGAAAGCCTGGTTTTCATAGTATTCATAATCCAGGCAGCACTATATCCTTCTCCTTGAGCTCGCCAGACGTTCCCAAGTCCTGCATAGTCAAAACTGTCTGCAAAAAACTCGACCCATTGTGACTTTATATTAACTAAACTTTGTCCTTCACTTTGCAACTGAAACAGAAACTTAAAAAGAATCAATGAATACTTTGATTGCTTCCCTTTAACTAATCTAACCCAATATCCAATCATCCTACACTTAATTTTATCGAGTATTTTACCACGTCCAGTTTCACCATAAACCATGCAGTCAGGTGTGCACTTATTTACAAACAATATCGTTCTTAAATTTTCTTTGGAAAACTTCAAGTTGATCTATATACTCATAGCCCCAGACCTCAGCACCATATAATAGAATTGGCAAAACTAAGTGATCAAATAAATGACATTGTGTATCAACAGATAAATGCAACCTTTTTGCCTTTACTAACATACTATACATCGCCTTTCGAGCTTGTGTGACCTGTTTAGCAATTGCTTTTTTAAAGTTACCATTATAATTAAACGTCACTCCTAAATATACAAAGTCATAAACAACTTTCAGTACACCACCATCATAAACAAATTCTGGAATTCTTCTAACTTTCCCACGTGAAAAAACAACAATTTTTGTTTTGCTGGCATTAACAGTTAAGTGCCAAGTATCACAATAATCTTTCACTGCATTTAGGGCTTTTTGCAACTCTTCAGGAGTTGCAAATATCCCAATTCCCATCACAATTCCCATCAAAGCGCGCGGATCGATAACTACGGTAACCAGTGCAATCCATGAGCTAAGTAATGGAGGGTGGTGTCGATAGTTCATTGCCTTAATTTCTTGATCACATGAGCATTCCAGTATCATACAACATGTAAAACAACCCCTCTTTGGTCTAGAGTAGAGTGCGGTAATAAATCTCATGATTGATGAAAATTGATACAAGTACTAGATCTAGTACATGTACATGTAGTTGTAGGCAGTACTGTTTAGTAAAAGACAGAAGCGTAACTTTAACAGTTAGATCTCAGTTTGTGAGAGTTCGCAACCTGCAGCTAGCTAGACACCGATTAGACAGCGCAGCTCAGCAAGGATCCAAATTTCGAGGAGAAGAAGGAGGGTGGGGAGGGGGAGGGGAAGGGAAGAAGAGAAGAGGAGGAGAAGGAGGAATTTGCTGTACACTAAGGCCATTTTATAAAAATATACATGTTTAAAAAAAAAAAAATTAAAGAAAAAAGACACGAAAAACACTGCTAAAATGGATCTATTTCTGATTTAAAAAAAAAAAAAAAAAGTTGGCGGCCATCTAGAAAAATAGCCCGACTGTCAGGGAAAATTTACCGAGCAGCCATTTTGAGCGGCCATTTTGAAATAAAAAATAAAAAATAAAAAGGGCCTCCTCCTTCCTATTTTTCAAAAAAACAGGACGCTAAACATGTTTTGTTTTTTATTTGGCCTAAAAGACAATTTTGGAAGTGAAGGGTTGCTTAAATTGTATCTTGTCTGAGCTTTTCATTGTCAGTATGATCCAGTATAATATTTTGGGACTTTTAGGTTCTACAGAAAAAATGGATATGATATCACTGCAGCTGCATGGAGTGATGTACATGTAGATAATTTTGGGCGACTCTTTCGTATGTTGGTACTAGCATTTTTAAAATCCTGAATTCTAATTTAAAGACAAACATGACCAACTGCAAATTATTGTTGTGCCTGTCAGAATGTATTGTTTGCAATCCAAAAAGAAGAAAAAACTTGTACATGTACAGTATTTGTTTTTAAAATAAAGTAGACACCCTCACACAGTCACACCATTTCACATGTGACTGCATGTACATGTACATGTATTATTGCATTAGATAGGCTTTGATTGATGGGACATGTGTATGTGATAATGTGAACTTATTCTCATGAATAAGTCATACACATTCATATGCATTTTATTCAAATCACTAATTTTGTGTGTGTGTGTGTTGCTGAGAGATAGTTTCACCTAAAATTCACCATTCAGGAGCTTTTTGTTTTGTTTGGTACATTTGTGCTGCATCCATGTAGAAGGTGTTCTGTTTATACTTCTGTACATATTAAGGAAGCTAATAAAGAATTCTAGTTTTAAAGAAGAGGGAAGAGAGGGGATTACCCCTGTGTTCACGGATTGTTTTCCCCTATACAAGGACAATTACCCCCCCCCCCCTGTTCATTACAGGGGACCCTGATAATATTACATGTAAGTTGGTTTTAATAAAAGCAGATTTTTTTTTTCAGGGGGTAATTGTCCTTTGGGGTGGGGAGGGGGGGGGGGGAGGGAGAGGGTAAAGGGTGATTGTCCAAAGTGGGTAATTGTCCAAAAAAGTGAGGATTATGGATGAAAAGAGAGTTTGCACTCTTGTTGGCAATAATACTCAGCCAATTTCAAACTCCAAACTAACCATTGGGCTGCAATTCTTAGCAAAATGTATGATTGGAAAGGTATGCAATGCATGTACACACAATTAGTGTTGTGATGTACAAATCTTTGCTCTTTTCTTTTTACGTCACTTCATCCAAAGGGCAGATTTGTATCATACATGTACATGGGAACCATGGCAGATGTTACTTAAAATACATGTTGGCTAAAAGCCTGCCAGGCTGCCAGTCAATATAGGTCACAGTTTGACAGTTTATTCAGTATCATCAATAAGCAGTCTACCATATGCTTCAAAATCTAAAGAATTTCATTGACCAAATTGCTATTTTATTTGGCTACTAAATGTAGCTTTTAAAGTGCCGACTTAATGTTTACAGTATCTCATTGTTATATTCTGAATAGGAAATTTGGTAGATATTTAACCTTTGTGTGTCCATCTGGCATTTTGGACAAAACTCTTGAGAAATGAAGGCATCTCGTCGTTTTCTCTCACCAGGCGGGGCTAGAGCCGGGGATGGCAGCGAGTATGATACGGCTGAGGAGACAGCGAGCGTCACCAGCAGCCATATATCAGAACCAGACAGCATTGATGAAGGTAGGGTTTGAAGATTTGAATACAAATTACAAAACAATTAACAGTGTATTAATTATTAAAGAATATGGGGACTTTAACATACATGTACATGATGTATTAATCCATATTGATTAACTACTTCTTCAGTTGTTTCATTTTGGCTTCCTTAGTTTTTCTAATATTTTTTTTGGTGGTGGGAAAGTCATTATGTATTATTATTTAAGGTTCCTCTTCCCCCCCCCCAAATCGCTTATATCATGCCACCAATCTTTGAAACAATGCATGAATAACACCCAAACAGCTGTTGTGTGTATTAAATAAGATAAATTTGCCAAGTTCTTGGAATGACAAATGTCTGACATTGCAATAGGAAATGTGTCACTCACTGTCAATACTAGAATAAATTTGCAGTACGTATGAAGTTACCACCCAGTAGTAAGAGCTGTTTTTATTATAGAAATATTTACAATACATGTAAGGGAAATCAAAGGATAAACATTTCATGAAATAGTGTTTAGATTAAAACTTGATTCTCTTTACTATTATAATGCTGGAGAAGAGTGCATTTTCTCTATGCAAAGTCGTACACATGGCATCAAAAGATTATGACTTGCAAAGTGAAATATGCTATGTTGAAATAGGAAATAGTATGACAGCTGTTCATGTACATGTAGGAAGTTACACAAATAGACCAGGTGACCACTGAGCCATCAGATACTTGGTAAAGAGAAAGGTCATAGAGCATCATCAAATTCTACAGTGTACTGTAATGTACACGTGTACATGTACATACTCTGAACAGTGAACAGTCACTCCAGTACACTATACTGACTATAGGCCTTACTTCATAGGAAACAGCATGTATTCATGGTATTTCTCTTATTATATTGACTGGAATTCATTTTCGACCCAATTTGCTTTGTTTTTATGATTACATACAGGTCTAGCATAGTGTTTTACATTTCATTACAGCACTACAGTACTTCACACATATAGATTATAAATCTTGCTATTATACATGTAACTGACAAACCTTTGAACTAGATTAAATATTGGCTAACTCCCAATTCCATTCTGAAGGTTGGATCAAGGATATTGGCACAGTTGCAGGAAAATTGTAAATTAAGTTCATATGAAGGCTTTCTGTTTTACGTTCAATGTAAAGTGTACACACAATATATGTCCAATGAGATATAATATGCATAATGCTACTGCTCTATTGCTGCAAAGATAGTTATACACATACATGTACATGTACCATGTAGACCAGAATTACATGTACACTACATGCAAACATACAGTGCAATGTACACATTGGACAATGAAGTAAAATGTGTATGTACTGTACACTGTATGTACATGTATATTTTTATGTGAAACAATTATTAACAAGTCCAGTAGAAATAATTTGACCATGTAAAATTGTATTTATTTTCTTTGTGAATCAGCTATAGCGAGCCATGGGTTGGATGACGTGGATGAAACCAGTGGTCAAGACGCTTTTGAAGAGAAGATTAGAGATTTCATTGATGGAACAACACAGAAGAGGTACTCTACATGATAGGATTTGACTGTTTATTCCCAAGTCACACTGCCACACTGACTCCCAAGTCAACTTCAAACCCAATCAATTATTGGCCTTTCAGTGTAGTGTATTGTCCTTGGTGTGTCTACTAGAGTACTAGAGTGAATATATGATACTTCATATGATAAATGAGTGCATGATTATTTACAACAGTCAATAGCCTTAATATGGTAGATTGATGTTAGTGTACTACAATAAAGTGGATTTGTTGTTCATATTTCAATCCAACATTAAGTATTAACTCTTTGTCAGCAAGGCGTACCTGTAGACATATTTGATTTGATTCACAGGATTTGAACTCTAATAATGGTTTGTGATATTGGAATACATTATGAATGTAGAATTTGTTTAAGAGATAATCAATGATAATACAGTCCATATTAACATCATGATTCAATTCTTTGGTAACATGATACCAATATGTAGCAATACAGCTACATGTAGAAGTGTGTTGTGCCCTTCTTTAACAAATTACAAGTGTATGAAAGACAATTCAAAATTACATTTCTGTACATTTGATTGTTGACTAGTTCTCTCTCTCTCTCTCCTTATCACAGTGCTGCAGGTCGCAAGAACTGTTTTGAAGGCATCAGGGCAGCGTTCTCAAAGAAGTACATCTTTGATTTTGTAGACAGTAGAAAGATCACAATTGCAGACTGCCTTGAAAGAAGTATAAAGAAAGGTGAGTTCTTTACCTAAAGTGCAAAGCTACAGGGAAATTAGAAATAATTTTCTTTCTAATAACTTGTCTGGAGTGTGCATGCCGATAAATACATGAAGATGAATACAGCTGCAAAATTTGAACAAAAATATATCGCAATCAAAATTAATATGGCTTGCAAAAATTTGGTTTCTACAAAAGTAGCCTTCTTCTTTTGCAACAATTTCCTGGTACCATTGCATTTCATATAAAGTCTGGCAATTGCATTTTCTGCCCTCGAGTATAGACCGAGCTGAGTAGGTACTTGATAAACGGTGTACTATTATTCATTGTTAACCCATTACCTACTACCAGGTGAGTTTTGAGCATTCAGTAATTAACAGGTTAAAAACTGGGTAATTCACACATGTTTTGACTTTGGGAAGACAAAGTGACATGGATGGGTGTGTTAGATCTGTTAGCACTGCGAGAGTTAAAAAAGCGTGTACAACACAGTGACGTATTGACAGTTTGTAAACATTTGTCCGTGACTCAGTACTGAGATCAAAGTTCGAATTTGTTATAAGGCTGCGACGGGTAGTCGAATGCTCGAGTACCCGCACGGTTGACAACTACTCGGGTACGTTTTCTTGTACCCGAATATTCGGCCGCAAAAAAAAAAAAAAAAAAAAAAAAAAAAAATGTCCAGGCCCACGCTTACCCGTGCGAGGGAGAGCGGCAGCCGCTGGCATGGTACCGTCGGTAAAAATGTTTCCCAACTCAAGCACTGTCAAACTCACCTTTCAGAAACTGGGACCAAATGTCCAGATTTCTGTTTGGACTTGGAGGAAAATGGATTATTCTGCCATCTTTGGTTTTTAAAACAGCATTGTTTACTGTTATTATTCTTATTAAATCGGCGCCTTCAACTGCAACTCAAAGTAAAATTGCATGCGTTTTGGGCGAGGGATCTGAGAAACTGCCGAGTGGTATGGTAGTGGCAAAAAAAGTCAAAAAAGAAAAAAAAGTCAAAAAATCAAAAAATTCAAAAAAAATTCAAAAAAATTCAAAAAAATTATAAAAAAACATGGCGTCCGAATACTCGAGTATTCGCCTGTAAGCCTGGGAGTGTACTCGGGTACCTCATTACACTGTTGTGCACAGCCTTAATTTGTTACGATCATGGTTATATTGCAAGCAGGAAAGACAAATATTATTTTAACTTTTCATTGATGGATGGGAGGCATCGTCCATGTACTGATTACATCATTAAACATAAGAAGAAGAAAAAAAGAAGGTGAAAATGAATTATAATGTAAATGAGACGGCCATCTTTACTGGAGCCATAACCATCAGTTTGCGTAGTTCAAAATCCTTGTCTTAACCTTTAAGTGTCTGAAAGGATTGGCTCTTATGTATTTTACCGAACTGCTTACCCAATAAGTACCTAACAGAAACCTCAGGTCTTCCCAAAAGTCTCTCTCGGACTCCTTGTTATCCCTCAAATAAATACAAACAAAGTTCTATGCATTACGCTCTTTTCAGGTTGCACTAACATAGCTTTGGGATAAACTGCCAGAATACATCAACAATTGTGATACTGTTAAAACCTGAAAGCTTCAAAAACTTGTTGAAAATTTCAAAACTTGTCAAAAAACATTTCTTTTAATTTTTTTTTCCAATGTTAACTAATGAGATATATTAGGGAAATATGCTGAGTGTAGCTCACTGTTCACTATTCTTCTTTTTTTCCTTCTGTCCATTTCAATGCATAGTATACAAATGATGCATGCGCATGAGTTCATTATACGATCTATCCGCACTCGAGTTGAGGCTGTGTGTAGCCGTTAGGCTGAGTGCAATAGATACACACAGCATCAACGAGGGCGGATAGATCGTATAATGAACGAATGAAAACATGCATCATTTGTTTTATACAACGAAACTCCTAGATCCTTGTTATTCGATGTAAAAAGAATTAATTGAAGATTGTTTCGTGACAGTATATGGCTGACAAATAAATCATATAAGTATAGATAAAGCAAGCGCACTTACCTCTCCACCCATTTACGCATAGTACTGCGCAAGAATAGGCCTATATGCACATGCAGTATTAAGCGCTCTAACCGCTACGCGCACTACTGCGCGCTCTGAAAACGAGTTATGGATTTAGATTAATTTTATACAGGACAACCTTCAAATTGATTCATATTCACATACACGATGATAAACTTAGTTTGTCATGATCACAGTATTTTAATTACATGATGTACAGACTGAGATTCTCATACTTTACCCAATAGTCTGTGATAACATAATTTCATTTTCCAATCCCATTCTGTTTCTGTATCCCATCCCAGGTAAAGGTGATGAACAGGTTCTAGCAGCTAAACTATTAAACACACTATGGATCCAGCTTGGTGCAGGACCAGAATGTGAAGAAGTGTTTGCCGCTCTTCGGCCTGTCCTCATGACCAAGGTGCTAGATAAAACCGCCTCTCCTGCTGCAAGAGCCAGTGTGAGCATATTTTCTGTTTTTATTTTTGTTTCTTTCTTTTTCTTCTTCATTTACTGACAGTTACAGACTTATGTAAAGTTATCGGTTAAGAAAATCAAAGTATGAAATTATAGTCTAGGTAGTAGCATTGTTTTGCATTGTTTTACATTGTTTCTCTTCTGGTATTTACTCATGAATTGTTCTGCATCTAGACTTAAATATAATGCATGATTTCAAAACTTAATGTTTGAAGAAGTAAACTTTATTCAACATCACCTGTACTTGACAATATCGTTAAGACTTGTTAAATATTACATTAACAGTAGAAGTCTACAGGGGTTGGCAACATTATTTGTGGGATATTTTTTTCATATCGTTCTCAAAAGGCAAGGTATGAAGTATAATTGCAGTAGTACTGGATTTCAAAGTAATATTCTTTTACTAAAACTTAGCAATTTTGCTTTAAATTAAGACTAAAATTTTAGGAATATAGGAGCACTGTTCTCTTCCTCTATAAATAATAGTCATATGTA
The DNA here is from genome assembly GCA_035222895.1 of Strongylocentrotus droebachiensis. Classification (NCBI taxonomy): domain Eukaryota; kingdom Metazoa; phylum Echinodermata; class Echinoidea; order Camarodonta; family Strongylocentrotidae; genus Strongylocentrotus; species Strongylocentrotus droebachiensis. The sequence goes on from JAVYIG010014028.1 coordinate 12,673, forward strand.
CATCACCCTTCCTTTCCGTTAAAAAAAAAATAATCAGTGTGTTTCAGTGACGAATGTTGGTTTGCCTAGATTGATGAATGTGTCATCCCTCTTTATTTCTCTTATTGTATATTATTTTCTTAATTTTTCAGTGTGCCTCAGCTTTAGGACTAGGAACCTTTATAGCAGCTGCAGAGTTTGAGGTATGTAACAAGCAGACCTTACATCACACTTGATCTCTATTGTTGACTAACCAATTCAGTGTAAATTGTGAGGGTTTAGCAGTCACAAGCACGTAGTCAACATGTTAAGGATCGGAAGCAAAAGATGCTTTCCTGTAATTTCTGTGAATTTCTGGTGAGGATATCAAATAGATATGATTACAGTTTTGTATTCTATGTATTTTTAATTTGTTAGTAAATCATGAACAATTCAACTATTGGCCGTTAATCATAATTTGTATTAAACCATGAATAAATAAAAATGAAGTTTATTTTTCTTGTGTTTTTCCTTCAGACTGTATGCAGCTGCATGAATGCTCTAGAGGACATCTTCAGTGCTTCATACCTCAAAGGTGATGGGTCCAGTCCAACCCATAAACCTGGTGTATCTACCCTTCACACCGCAGCACTTAATGGCTGGATGCTACTACTATCTATCACTCCTACCTCTAGGATAAAACTTATAGTAGAAACGTAAGTTCAGGGAATGTTATGTATCACCCTCTTCATTGCCAAATGAAATCACAATAAGTCAGAATATCATTCTGGAACGTTCATTAATGACAATTGTCCAAAACCTTGTGGCACCGAATAAAGTGCATGACATTAAGATTTTGTTAGATCTCTGACGTGTTGAGAAATGTCATGCCTGAGATGTAGAGACTTATGCATTCACTGGCAATCTGGAGAAGCAGGAAGCTGAAAGAAATGTCAAATATAGCTGGGGAAAAAGAAGGTTAAGTCACTCTTTGTAAAAGAAACATTGGAAAATTAGTTGACAGATGTGGACACCCAAGTGCTGGATATAATTAGGTTTCCTCAATACTTCACATAAATAGCGAATGTTTATTATGTATGACATACGCATCTAACGAATAAGTACATGATAAATCTCATGTTCACAGGGAAAACTTATATCTACCATAACTAGAATGTGGATCCCATTGCTGTTCTGTACATTTATTTGTTCCTTCTGACATTGAATTCAAGTTTTTCTTGATATATATTTAAACCTGTCTTTGTCATTTTGTGTTCCATAAAGTGTAATTCAATGATCCTCTTTATTTTACAAATACTGTAGAGGTGTATGATGTATATAGATATGTCAATGAAATGCAATTTTCTTTCACCTCAAACAGGCATTTACCCAAGCTTCCAGATCTCCTGTCCAGTGATGATGTCAACCTTAGAATAGTTGCAGGGGAAGCTATAGCTATGCTTTATGAACTAGCCAGAGAAGATGATGAGGTGTGTACTCATGATACAAAATAAAGTTTTAATTTACCCAGGGTGGCCTCATTAGTGTAAAGGTTGTAATTGTTCTTTCACTTCCATCTGAAACATGGATGGAGAGTTCTTCTTGTTTGCCATGACAAGACTGCATTTCCAATAAGAGGTTATCTATAGCTATAAAGTGATCTGAAGTTTTAAAAGTTCTAAACATATCTTCCATCTCCTGATTTCCTCACACTCCACCCGTCATATCTCCCTTATCATTGTATTTTCACTGTAGGCAACTCTACAGAGATCATAGGACTAATTCCCATATTACTAACATATTTGGAGAGAATAACTATCAATCAATCTTCTAAGTTCATGGGGGCTATTTTTTGTCTCGCCTGCGTTTTGTCTCGCCTGCGTAGCAAAAAGCGAGACATAGGCGCCGCTTTTCCGGTGACGGCGGCGGCGACGGCGACGGCGACGGCGTCAACATCAAAAACTTAACCTAAGGTTAAGTTTTTGAATTTTTGATATAATTTTTAAAGTATAAGTTCTTAGTCAATGAAACTTGGACTATAGGGTAATCAAGTATCCCCAATCATGTGAGTAGAATTTCAGATCACAAAGTTAAGGTCAAAGGTCATTTCAGGTCAACAGACTTGGACTATGTTGTAGCATCATCATCGAAAACTTAACCCAAGGTTCAGTTTTTGAATTTTTGATATAATTTTGAAAGTATAAGTTCTTAGTCAATGAAACTTGGACTATAGGGTTATCAAGTCTCCCCAATCATGTGAGTAGAATTTCAGGTCACTAAGTTAAGGTCAAAGGTCATTTAAGGTCAACAAACTTAGACTTTGTGGCATCAACATCAAGATTTTCAAAATGCTTCTTCTTCGTTATTTTTCAACCGATTTTGATTCTGATTGTTTCATATGGTAGGGCTAGGAGGGGGATTTAAAATTTCTACACAGAATCGTGAAATTCATTATCTATGCTAATTTATGCAAATTTATTCGAAATCACAAAAAAGGCTTCTTCTCCTTCATTTCTCGACCGATTTTGATTTGGTTTGCTTTATATCGTAGAGCTAAGTTTGGTACACTAAACCTCTACACAGAATTTTGAAATTGTTCTCCATTAATTAATTATGGTAATTTATGCAAATTTATTCCAAAAATAACAAAAATTGCTTCTTTTCCCTCATTTCTTGACCGATTTTGATTTGGTTTGCCTTATCTGGTAGAGCTAAATTTGGAACACTAAACTTCTACACAGAATTGTGAGATTTTGCTCCATGATTATTTATGGTACTTTATGCAAATGAAATGAAATTATGTCCCTTCCAGGGCATCAAATTTTTATTTTTTGACCAGTTCAAAAGTGTACCACATAAAATTTACGATATTTGTTGTTGCGAGATGCGGATGAGAGCTACGTCATTGACGTTCTGGTTTATTGAATTGCGTTATGCAGGCGAGACCGCCGAGAGCATTTCCCTTGTTTCTTGGTGGAAGTTGTTTCAATAAAACAAACTAAGTTTAAAGAATGTTTTATTGGTAACATTATGAAACAACTTCATGTGTATATCGTATGTAATTTAATCCTAACTTTCATATTCGATGATAACATGGTACTTGAGCTCATGGCATTCCTATCAATCTTTAAAAATTGTAATCAATAGTTAACTGAAATAAACTTCATGTCATACAAGAAGAATAGTTAATTAGTTTAGTAATGGGCAGCAAGGAAGCGTAAAAAGGATGGGAGTATTAGTGACAACTTTTTGTGCATTACTCTATATTAATTCATTAAATTTGTTAGAATATATTAAAGACAAATTATTAGGAACTTTTGGAAAAATTTATAGTGAGTGGAATACAAAACCAGATTGGCTTTTAAAATTATTGGTGGAGAAGCAATTTATTTCAGAGACACAAAAGGAATATTGAAAATTTAACTTTCTTCATAATTGTGTTTTTTTCATGTCTTGCAGGAATTTGAAGGTGATGATATAGATGAACTTGGAGTGAAGATAAGAAATCTAGCTACAGATAGCAACAAGCACAGAGCCAAGAAGGACTTGAGGCAACAACGGTCTAGTTTTAGGGACATCATACAAACTATAGAGGTAAACATAGCAGCTTGGTTCTCGCTTTGTGAAAAGATTTGATAACTGTTCATTGGCATTTCTTTCTTTGAAAGGTATTAGATAACTAAACAAAATCTTGTTTTTCGCTCATGCTGCTATCATAATTATAAACCTTAAGTTCAGAAATGAATCCTATGACTTTTACAAGCCAATCGCATGTTTGAATATCAAGATTGGAATCATGATTGGAATTCAAAATTACAGAAACCGTTTTCCCAATGGTTTTGAACAGATTTGTTTACAACACTACAATCTATTGAGGATAATGAGTACCAGTCACTCAAAGATTTTTATTTTTTTAAAGGACTTCGTGATAATTTTGAATCACAATTTTTTGTTAGGGCTTCATATCACAGACACTTATAACACGTAGTGCCATGCATCTAAGATATGTAAAACTGGAAACATTGTTAAACAATGCCTTTAAAGAAATTGTTGGACAAAATTACTATTATCTCATACTGGCTTCACGCTAGCTTGGGATGGTCACCTCTCTTAATGACCCTTTTCCATCCAGTGTCTAAAAATTCATATTTGAGATCTGTTTTGCAAAAAAGGATGTTCTGCATGTACTGTACACAGAAATACCATAAAGTATTTTCTTTTGTATTTATATATATTGTGCTTTAATACCAGGCACACTTGGTACCCAAAAGCATTCATTATTGCTGATGATGTTAATGATATCACTCTGAGTCAAGAAAACCGTGAACGTTTGCTGTTTCTTTGTTACTAACCTACATCCTAACCCTTACATCATCCTCACAGAACGGGGAATCCCCTCAGGAGCTGGTCAAATTTGGAGTAGAATGTTTAGAGATAGACTCATGGGTGAGAAGACGGCAGTATTCCATCATCCGGGATTCTCTAGGTTCAGGCACCAACACACATCTACAGGAGAACCCTTTACTCAGGGATATATTTGGACTTGGTGCTCCCCTTGTTATAGGTCCAGGAGGGCATAAGAAAGCGTCCAAGACAGAGAGGGTGAGTTCTGTCATCTGTTGGTATTGGGCAATTCCACTTATAAACTACAGTAAATTTGATTTTGAAAAATGTCCAGGTGACTGGCTGTACACATTATTTCTTCTCTTATTTTTTGAGGAAAAAAATTGTGTGGTCATTACAGTTGTACCAGAAAGAAATAACCAATGGCCACGTCAATCAATTTTTTGTTCCCTGGATTTTAATGAAAGATAAAAATTTCATATTGGACGTGTTTTACATAATTTCCTTTGACAATCAGGAATAGGAACCTTTGGAATTTGAAGGTCTTCCCCATTCTTTAAACGCAAGGATGTTGATAAAATAACTTGTAACTTCTGTCATGTATCTCACATACATTTACTGGAACCTTACTTCTGAGAAAGCACAAATTCCTAGCTATGTAACCATTTTCTTTATACCTTTATACACAAAGCAGAAAATGAACAGCAACAAAATTATCTGTTGATATCATCAAACAGAGTATTAAAAAGATTTATAGAATGGTCAATATCCATGATAATAGATGCCCTTATTTCTATAAGTTCCTTGTTTATCTGGATGGGGCAGCTTCTCATGTCAAAACTTGATTTCTTGGCATTATTTAAAGTGTCATTTGCAGGTTTCTGTTTATTATGTGCCCCAAAATCATGACTTTGCTGTGTAATGGGTATAAACTACTTCTGGGAAAGGGAAATATCATTCTTCTTTTCTTCTTTTTCTCTTTTTCTCTTTCTTACAGCACAATTTTAACTCTGCAGCATTCAAGGCTCGTACCAAAGTCAGAAGCAAGCAACGAGACAAGCGTGTAGCAATATACTGAAATCCCTCATAGTTTGATTGTTCTTATCCTATACTTTTTAAAGTTTCTCCTGTTAAGCTCATTCAGGCATGATGCGGTAAATTGTTTTGAAAACCACCGTGGCAAAATAGAATTGCACAAGCATAGGGCATCCCTGGATGCCTGTTTTCTGGCCTTCACCCGAGTTCAGGCCCTGATACCTTATCATTTTTGGCTTCATAGTCTACCACACATATGGGACTCAAACATGTGAGGGTCTCATTCCAGAATTCCTGGGTGAAACCACCAGGGCCCAACAGGTTCATAATACATGTTAACACTAACATGTTATCAATAACAAGATACTATAATTGTTGTAAGCTTCTGAAATTCTTACATACAATAGGCTAGGAGCAGATTTGTTATAGATCTGTGGCAATTATTATTGAAAACAAGTTTGATGAAATGGGACCCTGGTCTTCCCTTTAGATCACAGAGTATATAAAGAGAACTTTGGTGGGTGCATTTGTTTTATTAAACCTTTACTAGCCATTGATTCTCACCTATAATGATATTGTGCTGCCTCTGGTTATCTGAAGTGATTCACTGCGTCTTGTCTGAACAGGGTTTAGAAGCCATATCTAATCTATCTCAATTCTAAATTATGATAGTGTAAGATGCATGGACGATTGTTTGTGTAGAAGATATTGTTTACAAGGACGGGGGTAACTGCAAGTTACAGCAATGTATGATGGGTATAGCTTGAAGTTCATTTAGCACATCATTGGCTAGGAAGTCATGCACATATGCTCGGGTAACTGCCGTTAATTTCTTATTTTGCCAGTTCCCAATCATTTTCTCCACCCCAGCTGAATCACTTCAAACAGAAAGTATACAAGGTACTGTTGAGTGCTGTGTAACTGTTTGAGTGTCCTTTTCTCAAGTGGAAACTTGCAATGTATACTGTGACCAAGTTTAATTGTATTATGACCCAGATCTGTTGACTACCTCAAATGATCACATTTTTCATTAAGTATTATGACCCACAAACTAGAGCCTTTTTTTCCCTTTCTATCCATCATAAAGTTCATGTATTCCCTGATACCAACAGAATGTGCTGGCTATTCTAGTGGCCTTTTCCTTTGACGGTTACTAGCAGAATGTACTTGCACTCATGCTTTAGGTACAGTACTTTACCAAATCTACAAAAATAGTGGTAATTCAGTTGAATATATACATATATATATATATATCACCAATATGTATTGAAGTAATCATCAAACTTAATTTCAGCCCGGATATTAAAGAAATACCGGTAGACACTTGAAGAACACAACCCGGAAGTTATTACTTTACTTGCCAGCAAACAATAGTGAATCATATTAAGACTGACAGAAAATTTATATCCAGGGACTAACCTATCCCCTACTTGGCATATGTCATGATGTAGCATTGATTTAGTTTGTTTCAGTAGAGCTTGGAAATAACAAATAAAACATGAATGTGCCTGCGTAGCTGTCTGGGCAACATGTAACACAAAACAAACACTTAATAACCCTCAGTGAAACATGTGAAGCATCATTCAAGAGTTATTGAAGAGGAATATAATTTCCTCTTAATCAACATCAAGATCACATTTGAAAAATGTTTGTCTAAAAGCTTTTGGTCTTTTCTCCAAATATTCAGATATATTGAAAGTTTGTTCTTTTTACTTAAAAAAAAAAGATTTAAAGTTAAATATTTAAAGTATACTTTGTTTAAATTGTATTCTAAATTCTTGACCTATATATTAATATCGTGTAAAACATGTATACCTGTATTTTTTCTTCTCTAATGCTTCTGTCCTCGAGACATGTGGTTGTCGTTATAGACAGACAAAAACAGAAAATGAATTAATTTGGTAAATTTTTTTTTCTTCAGAAAGCTTGCTAAATCTATTCCATAATAATGAAATTATTGCTTATATGAGCTAAAACTCTGTAAAGGATGTTGTCTTTACATGTGCAATTGTCCTGTAAGGAAAAAGAACATTTTATTTTTCTCAATTTTTTTTTTTTTTTTTTGGGGGGGGGGGGGATTTTTTTCGCATATTTGAATAAGATTTCGGCTTATTGTCATGTGATAAGAATTTGGGACCCTGTTAAATATACAGAATATGTCCAGGAATCCTCTTATGCAGACAAAGACAATATACTATAACATACAAATATTTATAAGCCCTTAAAATTCTTCAACCTTTGCGTTAGAATTGTGATACAGAATCACAAATATTCACTCATTTATTAGCGTCATTCTGCAAGTGTTTCTTGAACTGCACCCAGTGATATGAGGGAATCATTCGAATCCTGTTTTCAGTTTCCAGTCGGTCAATGTAAACACATTGCAAACGATTATTTAGTTTCACTCAATCAAAATTTAGAATCGCTTCAAGCTCATGCTTGAACATATAATGTAAAAGATATTTGCCCTCACATAGCTAAACCATTAATACTAGATTATAATTTAGCTTACATGAAAATACATTGGGTGTGGATTCTAGAGAGGGTTTGCACAAGTAGTCTTGCAGAAATGCATCAAGAATTTCAACTTATTTTCTCCTGTGAATAAACCATTGAAAGTGAATGATTCACATATTTAATAAATCAAAATTTTAAAGGATTCTATTTGTTTGAAACCCCTTTACAATGGAGATTTTACTTTGAATTTTATTTAATATACCCTGTATTTTGTGTTGTGCAGTGTTTATAGATGAAAAAACTGAAATTATTGTTGTATTTAATCAGAAAACATGGGAGATGATCTCCTCTTTTTAAGTTGAAGTATAGATAATATGTTTGATGATAATGCCCTATTGTATTTGCATGAATGTAATTAAAACAAGCCTTTATAATGAGTAAGGGGCCGGTATTCAATTCAATACTAAACTTGTGGGACATAGCCTGAGTTAATTTGGACTCACGTGTATGGAAAGCATATACCAATGTATCTAATGGGTTAATTGAAATATGTGTATTTTACTCAATTTTGGCCGAGAAAAAATACCTAGCCAATGCTGGTATTCAGTTTCAGTTTTCAGCTAAGTGTTTTACTCCTAAGGAAGCTAGCTTGGAGACTTTGCCTAATAGTTGGAAAGCCTTGAAATGGGCTAGGTCTTAGAAATCGAGACCAACTGATATGCGACTTCACTACGTATCTTTGCCAAAGTTTGCTTTAATACTTCAGGTGCCAAACTTAGATAAAATACTGAATATGACTGGAGTCATTTTACTTAACCATGCCAAATACTGAGTAAGATATTCACTTTATCCAAGCATTGAATTGAACATCGGCCCATCTCCTATTATACCACCTGCTACTATTGATGAACCAAGGAAAAGTAATGTTTTCTATTTTGATTTGCTCGGTTGGTTTTTATTTGTTTTAATCTATAATGTGTTTTTTTCTTTGTCTTTTGGCTTGATTTAATGCTGTGGAAAATACGTTCCTTACAGTACACATGTACTTGTAAAGCAAGAGTTGGCTATCACACATTAAGAATTGAAATTCACCATTATTTTCATTTAAATCAATTGGCAAACATATGAATTGAAATCTCTACTAAAGCCTACTCCGAAGACATTTATGAATCCACATTAGTTGGTGTTCCACTTTGAACAAACATTGACATTAATTAATTTTAGCAGTTTGGGTTTTCCCCTCAGTAACTGTGTTTATTTCCTTTTTTTCATCTTCTGCATATGAACCAATGCTTCATGAATTTAAAGTTTTTCATATTTGATATAAGTGCTGTCTGTTAAGCCTTGTGGGCCAGCCTCCTATGAATAAATCAATGTTCATATAGACTGCATTGTTTGGGTGGACATGTTTGTGTAAGTTCATTGCTAACATAGCCAAAAAGGTTTTAAATCAATATTTTTGTTCCTTTTCAGAAGTGAGATATGTAAACACTTTTCGTTGGCCTATGCGAAACATGTGAAATACACTTTGTATTCAGTGTGTACTAGTTTGCTTCATAATTATGTATGACAAATAACTATCCTCCCACTGCCTGTTCTTATTTTTGTTATGTGGGCGAGATTGAATATGACGTGAATTGCTTTCATAATGAAAACAAAATCAGTTCTAGTTTCCTTAAAAACCATCACATTTAGATAAATACCAGCATGTAATCTCTTAATTCAGGTCTTGTAGTAGGCAAATTAATTTCATTCTATTTTCCCAACAAAGTGGGCAATCATGGACTGATAAAATCATTGACGATTAGTAATAATTAGATTATAACTTTTTGTTTATATTGATGAATGTCAGGACCTATTTTACGTTGTAGAAATTATAATTACAGTAATACATGCAATGTACTTCTTTTAACCAGTCTGTGACAAGACGATTGTACTGTACATATGAAATTATGAATTGTAGGTGAATAAATACTAGACTTTGAACTATACGTCACAATGACATTTTGTTTGTATTGGTGGATTCGTCTGGAAGATATTGTTTGTCATTATCTTTTTTTAGGAAATGTTTGCAGGGTGTCTGTTTGTTGGTAAATCAGTGTAACGTGCTACTGGACACATTTAATCCTTCAAGGGTGGTACCTTCCGTTTGTTAGACTTTGATCTTTATTTTTCTCTAGTCGTAACAAACTTTATATTTATTCATCATTGGTGTTTTAAGTTGGGGGTGGGGAGAATTCCAACCAACAACAAAAGGAATATTCTATACAAAAAATGTAAACAATAATCATTAACACTTGTTTTTAAAGTATCAAATAATGGAAATTTTCTGTCCAGTAGCACTGCAAGCTTATTTACTTAAGTCATGAAGCCAGAATCGCAATAAAGTGAAAAAGAAAATGGGAGCGGGTATTTTCTAGCAAAATAATTGCAGAACAAAATCGGAAGCAGTTCTTGTAACATACATATATATTACAATAAGATTTGAAATATTTTCAGGTACATACATGTAGATAAATTTTATACATGCATTGTAAATATTACTTCCAGTCCGACAAAGTAGCAGGGAGAAGGGGGAAAAAAAGGTTTCTTGCTTTAATACAGTCATTGTGTTGCCTCGGATGATTTGCCAGCGCCCCTTACACCCCCCCCCCCCCCGAGTCAAGGTGTGGATACGCCGCTATTACTCTTCGTATACCCTTACCTTGATCTATTAATCTATACATTTGAATAAAAACTTGAATTGAGAAAATATAATGTATTTTTGAAAATCCAGGATTCATCTTGAACAGAAACAGAAACTACACTTGACTATTTGTTCTTATTTTCACAATATTACATTGCACGGGTAGTTTAGCAAGTTTGTTTTAGAATTTAGTCCAAAATTATCGACTTGATGCTCTAGATTCAGTTGCGTATTTCCACGCAATGATTCTCCCCTGTCCATATTAGAAATTCAACGTACCTGAGTCATCTATTTTAAAGGAATATGTAGGGACAAGAATGCAGGCTTAAAATCATATTAACATAAATGTTAAGAACCGTGAAGTCAGTTACCGAATGTACCACTTTTGAGACAGCATGTGGTATGCCCTAAATCTCGAAACCCGCTGGTAACACAAGAAGGAAATAATGAGACAGGGTAAATGATTATAAAATGCATGACGGGTTTTCATATTCCGTTTATTATGACAATCGCACGAATACACATTCACAATCACATCCCGCATCGCATAGCGTCGGAAATATACCACACACTCTTTGAATGTATCTATAAATGCAGAGTAGTGTGGATAATAATAAATAGTAATGTTGTTCCGGGTAGCTCTGAGTCTGCCTTGAAACCTGGAGTTTCTGTTCATGAATACACAAGTGTCAGGCTGAAACATAAAGTATCGGTATACTTCACATTATTAAGCCAAGGGAAGGATAACGGTGTGGTGATTCCAAATGAACTATTCTTGCTTGTAGAAGCATTTTCCGTTGACATCATGTATGTTTCATCTTTTGGATTTAGCTGTTGACTGAACGAGGACCAGTAATCACTCAGCCGTATATTTGCCGTGAATGCGAAAGATTTGTAAGCTACGAGAACACACTCGTCGGTGATCAACGTATATCCAGAATAATAACAGTCTTCAAAACTATCGTCGAGATCAATGTACAGCGTTACTCAAACAAACCAGCATTGGTAACTTGTTGAAAACTTGTAAAGTGGTATCAACGAACATTATGAAATTGTATTCTGCTTGAATAAATATTATTTGCTCCAAATTTGAATTCGACACCGCTTCTCTTTTACTGCATGATATCACAATCACATCCTATCAGAGGAGGGTGGATCCGTATGTTTCTCTTGCAATACTGTCATGAAGTTAATTGTTTAGGTAACTCGAAGCCATAAAGAAGATCGCCTTTTCAATCATGGCAGAGAAAAAGCCACTGGTCGCCAAAAGACCGGTCATCCCTCGCAAGTCATCGCACAGCCCTGCTGCATCTCCACAACCGTGCAGTAAACCACCAAACAATGCCGACGATGATTCCGACGATGAGGACGAGTATGGGTACATCCAGCCGGAATCTCAGTCTGGCGATTTAGCGAATCTTATCCGCGTGGCAGGGCGACTGCCGATCTGCGTCAAGGTACAGAGTGACCCAGAGATAAAAAATGCCGATTGTAAAGGTAAATATGAATAGAGGGATTTTTTTATTGATTGATAGCAATCGTTCCCATAGGACTTTAGCAAAGGAAAGCATATTTATTCAGAGATTTTGATGGACAACATTTAATTATTTAAAAATCAAATAAATCATATATTTTTTTTTCTTTTAAGACTCTACAGAATTACAGATGTTCTTTACAATCACACATTATGTAAGATGATGTTATAAACTAAATTATAATACCTTTTGACTTTTGATTAAATACATTATTTTGAGTATGTGTTTGTATCTTGAGGAACTTGGGGGGGGGGGGGTCATACAAAATGCTGCATCTGCGGATCGGCAATATTAACTTGAATATGTGTTTGTGAAGTAATCATGCGACTAGCAAGTTCAAAGTACCTATACTTCAGATAATAGGCCGTCTCGTCCCAAATGTATTTATTTGTATAATTTTCTCTTAAACTAAAGAGAAAAAGCGAGAAAAAAAGGATGGGGAAAAAATCCCCAAAATTGTCATTTATGTCATGTAATTGTACATATACATATATATATACTTCATAAAAGAATGTGTGGCAAAAAAGTCAGTTATGACTAATTGCCAAACAAAATCAAATCAAGAAAGAAATAAGAAAGGGGTATGTCGATTGAAAAACCGAATTGAAGTCATGCCACATGAACTGACTACCTTCATTAGAGTTAGTAATAATTTTTTTTTTCATTTCGTTAATTTCCATTTCCAACAAAATAAATAAAGTACATGGGATTGCATTGTACATACCTATACCTATTTTGCGAGAGATTGTTCGGCAAATGCTATCAATATGACATTTCCATGAGAGTTTATCGTCTATTATCAGACCTAAAAATTTCATTGACGTGACGGCTTCTATGTCAGTATTCTCTAGTTTAACATTATGTGGTAAGTTACCTATAGAATTGCTGAAGAGCATACATTTTGTTTTTTGTAAATTTAATGATAACTTATTAGCTCTTATCCATTGTAACAATTTGTCTAATTCAATATTTAGTGTATTGACCAAAAAATCAGGATCTGCATGTGAGAAAGTACATTCGAATCATCTGCAAATAAGAGGAAGGAAAGGATATTAGAGGAATTTCGGATATCGTTTATATAGGTAATAAATACAAGTGGGCCCGGTAGACTGCCCTGTGGAACACCACAATCTACATCTTGCATAGAAGAACATTGGTCGTTAATACAGACAAATTGCTTGCGGTTCGTTAGGTAGCCTCTGAACCCCTCCAAGTCCCTACCACGAATTCCGTAATTGTTCAATTTGTAGAGAAGTATTTTATGATCGATGGTATCAAAGGCCTTGGAGAGGTCCAGGAAAACACCCACAGTATGCTTGTATTTTTCAATAGCTTCTGTAACTTTTTCGACAAGGGTAAGTAAAGTATCGGATGTACTATGATTTTGGCGAAAGTCAAACTGAAAATGAGAAATTATGCTGTTTTTATTCAGAAAATTTAGAAGTCTTGTATATATTATTCTTTCCAGAATTTTTGAAAGAGCAGGCAGGAGAGAAATTGGTCTAAAATTACATATATTATCCCTTTCTCCTTTTTTGTAAACCGGTATAACCTTAGAAATCTTCATACAATCGGGAACAACACCGCTAGTCAAGGATAAATTGAATATATGCACCAGCGGATCGACAATGCAGTTTATGACGTTTTTCAATAAAATATTATCAATGCCATCGTGTCCAGTACTCTTTTTATTTTTCAAGTTATGAACAATATCTATTAATTCATTTCTATGTACGGGGACAAAGAATAGTGAATTGGGATTTGGCTGGTCTATAAAGTCTAAAAATTTCTTTTGCGTTGGAGGAATATCATCTGCAAGGCTATGTCCTATTTGAGAGAAATATTGATTAAACGTATCGGCCATCTGCGCTAAGTCGTTAATTTCTACGTTGTTATGTGTTATTTTTTCTATACGCGATTTATCGTTATGCTTATTAATGGCACTATTTATGATTTTCCATGTTTTACTAATATCATGTTTGAATAGAATCAATTGATTTGTAAAATATTTTCGTTTTTCAATACGTAATATTTTAGTGAGAATATTTTTGTAAGTGCTATATTTACGGTGAGCAAAAAATAATAACGCAGAAAAAAAAAAAAAAAACGCCTCAAGTGCAACGAGAATTAAGAAACGTTTTATCACAACTAGCTCAATATTTTAAAATAACATGTATTCAAATGAATTGTAAATCTAAGCATATCAGGAGCTCTTGTAGCGCAGTAGAATATATACTTAATGTTGGATAGTTTCTGCGCTCTTTAAATATATTATTATTATTATTAAATAGAACTCTTTCAAATTATTTACAGGAGGTGATATTCTGATGATACACTGCACTGATAAAGAGCAAGTAGTCAAGGCGTTAGGACCAACTGGGAACACGTTATACCTCCCAGTTCATTCCAATCAGCTATATCAAATGTTACCGCTAGGTAAGTAGAAGTAGTAGTAGTAGTTGTTGTTGTACTGTATATAGCAGCAGCAGTAGTAGTAGTAGTAGTAGTAGTAGTATTGGTAGTAGCAGGAGTAGTAGTAGTAATATTTGTAGCAGTAGAAGTAGTAGTAGTAGAAATAGTAGTATTAGAAGGTATAGTAGTAGCAGAAGCTGTAGTAGAAGTAGTAGTAGTAGTAGTAGTAGTAGTAGTATAAGTAGAAGCATGGTTAGTAGTAGTAGCATAATAAGTAGTAGAAATAGTAGTAGTAGTAATAGTAGTAGAAGTAGTAGTAGTAATACTAGTAATAGTAGTAGTAGTAGTAGAGATACTGGAAGCAGTCGTTTTAGTAATAGTAGAAGTAGTAGTAGTAGTAATAGTAGTAGTAGTAGAGATACTGGAAGCAGTCGTTTTAGTAATAATAATAATATGAGTAGTAGCGGTAGTATTAATAGCAGTCATTACAACAACAGCAGCAGTAGAAATAGAAGTAGTAATATTATAGAAGAAGAAGTAGCAGTAGTAGTAGCTCTACTACTACTACTACTACTAGCAGCAGTAGTAGTAGTATTAGTAGTAGTAGTATTGGTAGTAGCAGGAGTAGTAGTAGTAATATTTGTAGAAGTAGTAGTGGTAGAAATAGTAGTATTATAAGGTATGTAGTAGTAGTAGAAGCTGTAGCAGAAGTAGCAGTAGTAGTAGTAGTAGTAGTAGTAGTAGTAGTAGTAGTAGAAGAAGTAGAATAATGGTTAGTAGTAGTAGTAGTAGCATAATAAGTAGTAGAAATAGTAGTAGTAGTAGTAGTAGTAGTAGAAATAGTAGTAGTAGTAGTAGTAGTAGTAGTAGTAGTAGTAGTAGTAGTAGTAGTAGTAGTAGTATTGGTAGTAGAAGTAGTATTTGTTGTTGTCGTATACTGGTAATGATGGTGGTAGTGGCTGTAATGGTGGCGGTTGTAGTAGTAGAATTAATATCAGCAGTAGTTGAAGTAATGGTAGTAGTAGTAATATTAGTAGAAGTAGTAGTAGTAGTGTAGTAGTAGTAGTAGTTGTAGTAGTAGTAATAATAATAGTAGGAGGAGTAGTAGTAGTAGTAGTAGTAGTAGTACACTCTAAAAACTGAAATGTTAAATGTCAATTTAAAAGGACCGAGCAGTGACCACTCTTTCAAAATGTCAGATTGTTTCTTTTATCATGCTAGATTCAACCTTTAAAGTGTTGGATCGAGCATGTTCAAAGTGTTAATTCACCATTTTAAGAGAGTTCACTCCTCGGCCCTTTTAAATGGTGAATTAACATTTCAGTTTTTAGAGTGTAGTAGTAGTAGTAGTAGTAGTAGTAGTAGTAGTAGTAGTAGTAGAAGCAGTAGTAGGAGCAGTAATGATGGTGGCGGTTGTATAGTTGTATAGGGTATACACCTATATATTGATAATAAATTCATACAACGAGTAAAAACTGTTAAATGTTTAGGTATTGATATAGATGACGACTTCAAGTAAAAAAAAAATCATGTAAAATAGATATCGAACTAGATTTCTAGGAATATTGGCGTAATTATATATTAGGTTCAGAGAATTTGTACCGCACGATAAATTATTGATGCTTAACGATACTTTTATTTTGCCTCATTTAAATTATGGTATAATCTTATGGGAATCGAATATCAAATTTCTTCTTGACAGCTTATTGAAATAACAAAAATAAAAATAGTAAGGATAATCACAAACTCTGATTTCCGCAGTCATTCCACACCTCTCTTTAAGAAGCTTAAAGGTAATACAAAGTGTTGGTATGGGGTCATGAATTTGGTTCAAATGAACATATTGGAAGCATATGCGATCCTACAATATTCAGTGATCGTTGTCGCGTCTAAAGTTATAAATTGTAAACTATAAACTCTTTGTGTTGTATAGCTCCCTCTCAAGGTCAAGATATTAATTAAGCTATAAAACTATGTTTCTTGACTAAAATTGACCGATTAGCTATTCCCGTTGGGAAATTATATATCACAACTACATATTCTGAGATTTTCATGGTTGCAGCTACCATTGAACAGCCGTAGGCGCTATTTGAAATTTATCAAAATTTACCGGGAGCACCGGTAAATTTTTATATTAATTTTTTCTCGAAAGCAGAAGTGTTTTAGAGGCATAATTTTCAAGTGCTTAGAATACATCCACAGGGGCATCCAAATATATCAAAATTGTAAAGAATCACCGTCCACCCAATTTTCAAAATTTCCCAAAACTTTGGATTACCTTTAATATTCTCCCTATGTGTGTTTGATCTCTATAATTACAATAATGGAGGTATTGTTGTGTTTATGTATAATAACAGGGGCGGATCTAGCTTTTTGCTAAGGGGGGGGGTTTTACCAAAATAATTACGATGCGGAGCATCGTCCACGAGCCGCGAAGCGGCGAGCCGATTTTTTTGGGGGTGTTTATTTGAACCCCGTAAGTGATGTTTTCCTGGCATCTATTAACACAATGGAGACCATAAAAAGCAGTGCATGATAGTCTTTTAAAATCAAGTAACAGTTTAATACACAGTTATATCCAGAGTTATCATGTGTTTGGTTAAGTTACCAGATGAGTTGAATATCTTCTCACAATATTTGCACTTGAAAGGGTTTCTCTCCAGCGTGCGTTCTTTTTTCTTTCTTTTTTTCTTTTTTTTTACCTTTTTTTTTTTTTTTTTTTTTTTTGGGCCGCCCAAGGGGGGGGGGTTTAAACCCCCTAAACCCCCCCCGTAGATCCGCGCCTGAATAAGAAGCTCTTAACCAAAATATTCAACTCAGTTTTCTTGTAACAATTTTCATGATTATAATACTAGAAGCACATTTGACTATCGAGTTGATAATGGTTGTACGTCCTTTTCTAGATCGATAATTACATGTAAGGTACCCCTTTTCTTGAACAATATACCAGAAAACATTAAGAACTCAAATTCCTCAATCTCTTTCAAACGTAAGTTTGATGAGTATTTATTGCCATAAGTCTTAGATATAATATGAGCAATATAATATATTGTTTAAAAAAGTCTAAATATGGTTATTAATTTACAATTCTCTTTGCTAATTGGTTTTCACTATAGTATTTTCTGTACTTATGTTGTGAGTTTTGTTTCACTGATGGTGGGATCATGTTCACAAGTTCTACCAAACTTGTATAATTCCCCGCACTATCATTAATCTTTTCTCCTTTGTATATTTGCTTGAACCATGTTGTTGTTTTTAAATATTTGTTTATCGTGCTTTATACATGTTTTTAAAGTAGATATGTGGAAATAGCGGTATTAGTAGTAGAAGTAGTAGTAGTAGTAGTAGTAGTAGTAGTAGTACTAGTACTAGTAGTAGTAGTAGTAGTAGTAGTAGTAGTAGTAGTAGTATATTGGTAGGCGACTTTACTGGATTTGATCTATTTGTTAAGGACAAGGCTAATCTACCATAAGTTTAATTCACAAATTGAAGATAATTGATATATACAGTGCGTATAAAAAAGACTGTACCAAACTTTGGTAACTTCTTGTAATAGGTGTGGTAGTAGCTGGAAGAGCAGTTGTTCCACACTTCCTTGTTGCAATGTTTGATTTCTAACTTTAAGAGTGACATACGTGCAAGTTTCCCCTAATATTTTACCAGCCTACACCATCACATCATTTCGGATTAAGTTGATATTTTAAGAAACATTGCACCATTGTTTCATATACAATGACCAGATAATGATTTGATAATGATCTTCGCTTCCTGTCGACTATCAGGTATATTTGTTTTGGCATAATTTGACGGTATAAGAATTTCCCCATATCTTGTTAATTTCTGGGACAGAGGAAATGATGTATATGTAATGACATTTGCCGTGCTGACTGGATTAATAGTAACGAGGAAGTATAATAATTGTCTACATAGTCGTATAATTTGTCACATATCTATAAATAGAATGATCTATTAATGTAATGCCTAAATATTATGAATGGAATTAATTAATTCATTTGACTTTAATTGATCAAATTTTATTGTCTTTATTTTTTTCTGAATGAATTGACTGTGAGAGTCCATCCGGTCTATTTCTCTGATGCCATAGTTGTTCCCAATAACCTCCAGTACTTATAGATCAACGCAACTGATACCAGACAGACATTAGCTCAAACAAAACAAAATCACAATAGCCAGAATAACCAAGATTTGTTATCGTTCTTCACTCGGTTAAGAGTGAGTTAACGAGATAAGTGAATGAGGTATTTAAAGCAAAGGTACAAGATCACACAGAAATAATTTGATAATTGTTACGTTTTTTTTTTTGATATTCAACATTGCTTTCACATTCGTTTTATGAGTTCAATGAATAAATTCAAGTAATCTGTGTAGCGTTTCATGAAACCGCCACAAATACAAGTTCGCTGCCAACCCCCGAAACTATGCGTGTATTAAATTTAGCATGTGTTTCAACTGGATGTCGGTGAACTTGTACTTATGACGGTTTCATGAAACGATGCCCAGAAGACCTTTATGCCTATCATTACCTATTTGGCCAGTAGGACGGATGTAACATTTCGAGAGAAATAGATCAGAAATGGTTGGATACATAAGCCGCATGAAATATAAAAATGAAAAAGTGAACTAACCATCCAAGTTAAATCCTGATGATTGAAGATCTTGGAGCATAATATATTTTTATGTCTTTCAGTCATTAAGATGACAATAACAATAATTACGATTGTTCAGCACTTATCATTTGCGTTATATAAAGTTATAAAATGATTCCATGCAATGAATGGTTGCGTGTAAAGAACGATACGGGAATAAAACCTGTCAGGGCTTCACGGCCTGTTTACATTCTATTCCTAAATTAAAAAACGTAATTGCTTGGAATTGTATTTGCTATTTTATATAAAAAAAATAAGAAAATATGTTTGTTTCAAAACATGATTTTTTTTATTTTTTATAACGAGCTCATTGTTATCTAATTCAGTTACGATATTTTGTATTTATTCGGGAACCTATAATATACAAGCTTTGCTTCGCAATAGGTTCCCCATATTTCACATTATTATTTCTCTATGTTACATGGCTACCGTTGTTTCATTATGCACATTCTTGTTAACTATTATGTATGAGACAACCTTTTTGTGAGGAAAGTGGAACAACAAAACAAACAAACTTGTACTTTTACCTTTTAACTCAGATCCGAGATTGGATGGTAAGGAGTATAGAGGAACCATGGAACTAGTGAAAGCAAACCCTCTGCCACAGGTGGTCCGGGTTTTGATTGGATATTGTGATGAGATGGATGAAGACGATACCAAAGAACAAGATGATATCATCACTATAGAAGGAGTGAACAAGGGACGTAATGATGAGGTAATTACTAGAGACTTGGGTCACCTATATGGGAGTTCATTCTTGTCCAGACTCAACAAATAAGTTGATAACGATGATGATAACAATAATAAGTATATGACAGTTATACAAATTTATGATAATTGATGATGATGATGATAAATAATAACAGCAACAATGATAATATTAATAATATTAAGAAAAAGTACAGGAACAGGAACAAGAACAAGTACAAGAACAAGATCATGTCTGAACAAATAGAACAAGAAGATAACCGAAAGTTTATCATATCAGTATCTGCCTGAGTGATCTGTAATTTATTAATTATTATTTCCCCTGCATTGCCAGGTACCCATTTAATACACCTGGGAGGGGAGGGACAAAATATATAAGCAAATGCACTGTCCAAGGATTCAAGCGCTGAGCGAGGACCAAACTCAAGACCTCTATATACTACAGCGCTCCTCATAAGGCATACAATTTTTTGATGGTTCCTGTCGTTGTTATAAACGGATACATAAAATAATATTATTAAAAAGGAAAAAATGCTGTGTTACTGTGTTTTAAACCTACGGTTATACTATAATTAAAACAATTATCATGCTGTAACATCGAGTCCTATAATGCCTGACCAATTATGCATTCTTTTGATTTCACAGTTGTATGTTGTAGGAAAGATCATGGGTGAAGCACAGCGGATTCGGGGCATGGAGGATGAGGCAGTCTATACCACTCAGATCATCTCTGAACATCTATCCTTGTCACAGGTCATCAAACACAAACTACCAGTGGTATGTTACATGTAAAGCACGATCGTAAAGACTTTCAAGAAATCAACTCAGTTTCAATGCCCTGTTGTATTGCCCATAGAAATCATGCTTTGAGCACGTGCTATACAAATTATGTCATTGTTATGTTCGCACATTATTTGAAGTAATACATAATGATAAAGTGCTTGATTAAAAAAAAGTATTTGCGACTCGCCCCCCCCCCCCCCCCACTCAGTGTTATTTAGGGTACGCGTATGCATGTTCCCTCCTTTTGAAAAAAAAAAAACCTAAGTCCGGTGTGTAAAGTCAATACGGGCCGGAATTTTGTGTACTATACGAGCCTGAGTTTTGTGCGTGAAAAGTACCCCTTTACCGGACATTTTGGGAACACGCATGCGGTCCCTCCGACCCCGGAGTGGGGGGGGGGGGATTTGCGATCATATTGTGATTACTTTTTTAATTCGGAAGTTAGCATGACCTACATGACAGTGATCTCGTCTTTCAAAAGTCTCTCTAACGGTAACATGTAACTTTATTTATTAATTAAAGGTAGTGTGCGATCGCATTCACATTAAAAAATAAATAAACATGAGGCAAAAACTGCTTTGACCATCACCTTAGGTGTCCAATTGCATATTTCATAATCCAGTTATGATTTCTGTGGGTAGTACAGTAGGTTATTCATTGCCCTTGAGATGATTTCTTCATCATGTTGGTAATATATTTCATACAGTCGAAATCCACCGCTAAACAAATTTTGTATTATATTCTGAACCAGGCATATTAGAGCGTTAGCCAATTAAATCACATAGAGAACATGATGGATTTGATGTCCAGCACATACCTAGTTTTCAAGAGTTTTCGATACTCTGATCTACTTAAGCTACCCTCGACCCGTCTCCAGGGATTCTAAAGTTGGTCTTGGTTTAGAGCCTGGATTGGAATTATGTTGCCTTCACTTAAAATGAATCCTTGCATTCTCTGTAGCAATCACAGACAAAATATTAAGAAACTATCATAATGTTGAATTTCTTTTGTATCATACAAAGAAAACCAAAAGTTTAAGATTACTTGCATGTTTATGTAGCCTAATCTTTCGCCTGATAGTATGTAGGTTACTTTATTTCAATTGTTTTAATCGAATAATTCAAAAGGAAATGTAATGTACAATATCGCTCAATATTTTAATTATCTAAACCTGGTGCGCCTCTCAACATGCATGCTCATTGCTTTTCTTTCATTGGTGTGGATATGGGCCTGAGCATAACGTTTCGTAACGATAAGCATTTTCAGTGAATATTAGCATGTCATGATTGTTTTTCATCACAAACATACTGTATAATACTAAGATGTCCTTATAGATAGCGCAGCTACTATATGAATATATTCTACTTAATACAAAGTATCATATTATTACCCGACTGCAGCTGAGCCGCCATTAAAAGGCCTGGTGTATCTTAGCCTTTCGTTCTTTACTATAGTTGACAGACTTCGTGACAGCTTATTATACTTGTCAGATTATACACGTTTCGATACAATTCTTTATCAAGTGGATAGGTTAGTAGTTTCAATAGATTCAACACTTTGGCCTTTTGTCGTAAATATAGCCATTGTTCTAAAAATTATTGATTGGTTTTACAGCATTAAGCCAAAGCTATCACTTTGAAATAAGTTGTTAACAGTGGTTTTGAACAATATGCCATAGATATATCTTTTGATTTATGACCCTTTACATGCCTAAAGATAAGAGTGCAGGCCATGCGATCACATTGAAGAAACAGCCTGGAAGCATTGTGGAAAAATTGATTATGTATCTACTCTTATACGAATAATACAGTGGGTTCTTAAATGTACTGTATCCCTTTTGCAGCCAACATCGAATTATGTATAACTTTGCAGGAAGTATGAATAACTATGTCCTAAATTTCTTGTTTCTGTGAAATTTAAACCTCAGCAGTGTCCTAGTATTCAAATTATGCAAGGAAACCCGTTTACTTTCTACACTTTACTGTCAGACACTATTGAGCGACGGAAAGACTTCTTTTTTTTCTTTGGTAATAAGATACATAAAATGAGCTGTAAACGGTACATGAGCAGGGGCGTACGCAGGGGGGGGGGTTTGGGGGTTTGAACCCCCCCCTTTGGTATTTTAATGTATGTAAAAAAAAAAATTATACCCACGGCTAACCTAAATAAGGTGACCTTACCCCCCCCCCCCCAACGAAAAAAAATGTCAAATTTTGAAATTTTGAGACCAAAAAAAAAAAAAAAAGTGTCCGCTTCCCCCCCCCCCCCCCCCCCCCCCCCCACTGAGCGACTTTTCGGCCGGCGCGATTTTCAAATTTTCGGGAGCAAAATATTTTAAACCCCCCCCCCCTTGAAAAAATCCTGCGTACGCCCCTGTACATGAGCATTTGTTTACACCAACAACCCAATTCTTGTAATGGCCAAAATTAAACAGATTGAATTTCTGAAAATCAGACTTTTTACTAAAAGAATTGCAATCCCTAAAGTCGATTCAACACGGTCGTTATTTTCTCATCACAAGAGGCAAGCCCTTTCGTTTTGAACGAAGTTCATAACTAGTATTATCTTTCAATTGCCATTGGAATTTAACTTTTTTGTATGTATTGTTTAGCCTGCAAATTGGACAGAGTACCTTTAAAGTGCAAAACTGTTAATCCTTTGACTGTTGTTCGTGCATGAACCCAATGAAAAGTCGTTGTTCATGTTTTCATTTTGTTAATCGTCAGAGAGTCCGAACAGTAAGCACAGGGTCGCCTTCGAGGAGGCGTCCGACAGAGCTTGAGCTTCGTCTGGAGTGCCTCATCAAGCGGGAGCGTGTTATAGCTACAAGGGCACGCGACGGAGCAGTCCTTGCCTTTCCCTTCAGTACACCCCTCAAACTGGACGGCATCACTCCTCCTTGGAATATCGTCCCCTCTTTGGTAACGCCCTTGTATCCGCTTGTCAATACATCAATCTGCATGAAAGGCTTGTCTGCTGTTACCCTTCCATATAAAGCTATGAAGGCAGTGCCACAGCCGAAGAAGGCAGTTCTTGACGAATGGTTGAAGAGTCAAGAAGGCAAGTCGTATTTCAGGTTGCGTTTGCTGTCGGATTGACTCAGAAGGTAGCAGATAACTTGTGATGAGAGGATCGGGATTGAGGGAGGGGGATGAAAATGTAAATTTAGAACTTGTGGAATCATCTTATATACCATGCCCCTTAAAAGTACTTTTAAATCACCACCATCCTTTATTGCAAACACCGCATTTATTTTCCCAATAAGCTTCATCCGTTCACCATATTACAATATTATTTGTTAAAATGGCACGTTAACATAAATGGCAAACGGGCATTGACAATATTTGAATATTCACAATGTAACAGAGAGGATGGCATTTACATTATGATTTAAGGATCTTGGTTTCCTTTGAACATGTTGAACGAAACGGGTCAATCCAAATTCATTTCCTTGTCAGCAGATACTTTATGTAACTGAAATAAGACTCTGCAAAGATTTGCTTTCTCTAGATCATTCCAGAACCATACTGTTATGAAAAGAATGATACCAAACTCAAAGCTCCCCGTCTTTCATAAAAGAACAGAACAAAAGTTTATAATGTAATTTCATTTCCTAATTTCACTCATGCAGCCAAGCTACTGATCAATGAAATTGCTGAACAGGAGAATGTGGAAATGCAGAAGAAGATTGCAAGTCTGATGGCAGATCTCAAACGAGCAGAATCCGAGTTGAATCATTTTAAGAGCCAGTGCTCTCCACTACCGTACGTGGCGCCATCGCTACCAGTTAGACCACCACGATCTCCAGGCCATATTCCCAGTACTCCGCCAAGCCATCTTCCGGTCAGTCCGATAGACTGTCCCACGGGTACTCCTTTAGGTCTAGAACCACCAGTTCCGTCTAGACCAAGTTTCAGTATCAGGAGCAACAGTCAAGAGGAGAAAGTAGGCGATTATGATGTGTAAGTATAGACCCACATCGTCAGAGACTGCATTAAGAACAACTTGTACATAGTTATATTTTACACGCTAAGAGACGGTATGCTAATAAAGACCATAGCATATAAATAACAAAAATCTGCATAGTCAGTGTACTTTAAGCTAACATTTCCATTTAACAATCAAGAAGGATATATAACATTCATGTTACCATTTTTTGTAAATTTATATGTCACATCTGTATGTGAAAATCTTATCATATATTTTGATAATTCACCAGGTTCTATTACTTCCTGATTTTGAAAAAGCATTCTAAATGAAACGAGAAAAAAAAACTAGTTTTAGTGGCCTCCAAACTTATCGACACTTGACTTTAAGCTAATTTAAAACTCGTATGTAAGATTTCTCATTTTTCTTCTTTCAGCTTCTTGTAAAAGGTTACATCATAACTTTTCATGAAGGTAGAACAGTTAGTATATATGTTATTCACCGATATTAAGGCCGTATTAAGGCTGTCCTTTAATGACCTGTATTGCTAGAAATACCGTGAAAATGTCATATCTGCTGGTGAGTGTGTTTCAACTTGTTTGTTTTTTTATCCCGGTCTTGCGTGCCTCCTGCAGTGTCCAACCAAAGTCATCAAATCGAACGTCGATTGGTCTAGCCAGCACTGACTTAGAAAAAGAACTAAAGAATCTATTGGCAGATAAAGTCTTGGTAAGTTCATCTCCCTTTAATAAATCTGATAATCTCCCATCTTTGTTGAAATCTACAACCGAACTCATCATGCCATCTAGCCTAAAATATACAGTGCGTCCCAGATAAAACGAAACCGAGAATTATCGATGTTTTATAATAACTTAATCACAATTATAATTGATAAATCACACACATTTGGGAAGCTTAGATCCTCCTCTTTCATTGATGCAACTCATAATAATGCACATTTCACGCATGAGTGATTAAATTCAATTTGAAGAGAGGAAAACAAAAAGTCATTTGGCGGACGATATCTGAATTTATAACAGAAAATCACATTTCTAGAAAGTTAAGTTTCTGCCCTTTCATATGACACCTCAATCAGGAAAAATGAGCTAGGAATAACAAAGTTCTGTTTGTTTAAAGTAGTCCTTGCATTTCCATAATTTGATTAAACGAAT
Source organism: Strongylocentrotus droebachiensis (assembly GCA_035222895.1). Classification (NCBI taxonomy): domain Eukaryota; kingdom Metazoa; phylum Echinodermata; class Echinoidea; order Camarodonta; family Strongylocentrotidae; genus Strongylocentrotus; species Strongylocentrotus droebachiensis. The sequence continues at coordinate 38,357 of JAVYIG010014028.1, forward strand.
TCGTTTTCACTGGTTGCCTGCCGTATCAACAAATGAAATTAACAAAAGACTTAACTCTGTTTCGTTGACAATGCATGGCTGATTGTCAACGAAACGGAGTTAAGTCTTTTGTCAATCCTGCTTTTTGCTACGGCAGGCAGCCAGTGAAAACGAATTTGTTTGCTAAAATTATGAAAATGTAAGGGCTACTTTAAACAAACAGAACTTTGTCATTCCTTGCTCATTTTTCCTGATTGAGGTGTTATATGAAAGGGCCGAAACCCACATTTTTAGAAATGTGATTTCTCTTTGAAATTCGGATACCGCCCGCCAAACGACTTTTCAGTTTCCTCTCTTCAAGTTGATTTTAATCACTGATGCGTGAAATATGCATCATAATGAGTTGCATCAAATGAAAGAGGAGGATCTAAGCTTTCCTAATGGGTGTCATTTATAAATTATAAATGTGATTAAGCTATGATAAAACATCGATAACTCTCGGTTTCGTTTTTTCTGGGACGCACTGTATAGTAAAATGGAGTAAATACGGTAAAGAAAACTATGACGCTGATAAACTTTTGGTCTTGAGGACCGTGCGTCCAGTCTCCTGAACCATCAGAAACTACTCGCTGGAGTGACGGACTTTTTGTGCACTCACACTTCTTCGCCTTTCAGAAACTTATTTGAATGATATTGATATTTGTTCTGATTTTTCTGCTTAAATCCATCAGGAAATTCAAACAAAGGATAAGGAGAATCGATCATTGGAGGAGCGAAACAAGGTACAGTATATCAGCCTTCATAGATTGTTGTACATAGCCGTGTTGAGTTTGATTTTAGTACTTTCAGCCTTTACCTTTCTTTTCCGCTATCTGCTAGATGTACGTGTAGACTTTATAAGACATGAACCACCTTCTCCAAACAGGGTAATGCTTATGAAAAGGAAGCCAATTTATTATCCCTCAAACTTTGCTAAAGGTGACGCAAAAATCTACAGCCGTTTATAATCGATTGACGATTCGGGCGGATTAAAGATTGTCAAAAAAGGGTCCTTCTTCCCAAAATTATCCCCCCCCCCCACTAAATATCAATCAAGACTTTAGTATTGGGGAGGGGGACAGAAAGTTGAGGAGTGAATAGCGAGCAAATAAACAAAAATGATATACGCTCTTCTACTGAGGGGAGGGTGCGGGGGCTATATGGATCTATGAAATATCTTAAAATAAAAAAGTATCAGTTGATAAAGGTTAATAGTGAATCTTTGAGAACATAGTGTCTCAAATCCTAAACTACGACACTAACTCCCTGCATTTAGATTTGTAAGACATCTTGTTTAAATTTTTTGTCCAGAAATAGAACTTAATTAATGTAATTTTATCACTCTCATCTTGTGCTTATGGTCTTAACTTTTCTCCAGATTCTCCAATCCAAGCTCGACAAACAAACTAAAAAACTTTCTGAGATAGATCAAACATTGGAGGCACTGAGAGACGAAGAAGATTGCTATGACTTAATGGTACCAGGTCCTAAGAATACCTCGAAGCATTCACCTGGTAAAGAACATCACATTTTACCAAAGCGTCCACCAACAGAGACGACGCTTAAGAAAACTTTAACATTAAGACCCCCAAACATTCCCCTCCCAAGTGTTCCTCCTAGTCCAGGGATATCAACTTTAACGAGAGGCACAGAACACAAAGACCCAAGAGCTGAGTACGATCCACTTCCTCTATCCAAGCGAGCAGACAAAGAGGATCCATCTCTGAGACCGCGTCTGAAATCCCCAACAAAGATAAGTTCCCCTGCACGTCGAGTTCCCCTGCCAACGGAGCCCTTACAACCGCATCCAAGTCTGAAGAGTTCGGACTTGATGTCACTACCACTGTCTCAGCAGACAGATAGCTTCAAGCGTTCCATGACAGCCAGACCCTCTCCAGACCATGTACGTCAGTTCGCTTTCCCATCTGCCCCAGTCTCTGAATATGACCTACCGGACTTAGCTCCTCCTCTTCCACCTCTACCCGAACATCGGAAAGTTCCCGTTACCCAATCTTCCAAGATATCTGAATACGACTTGCCATACAATGAAGTTCCCCCACCCCCTGCCCAGTTTAGAGCTAAGCAATCTTCTGTTAGCCCACTGTCTCCTAACCATTCATTCAATCCCGTCATGTACGCCACACCCGACACCAACTTGAATACCTTCACCAAGGAGAACGTCGCTGTTCTCTTGAAGAGTCTAAACCTTGATAATTGTGTCAGTCGTTTCCTGGAAGAGAGTGTGGATGGTATCCTCCTGATGAGCATCGATGAAGAGATGATGATGAAAGAACTTGGAATGACGCGTTTCCAGGCACGCAAACTGACAATCAAAATTGACGAGTTGACAACTCGCTGAAATCCACTGCTATGACGGGTGTTTCACAAGATTCTAAGTCGAACTTAACTCTAAGTTGGACTTAAAAATCATGTAGAGCCATTTGTAGCATTAAAATGAAATATTTTCAGAAGCGAAAATTCAAGTATTTTATATAGGTTTTTTTTATAAATTCCACATAAGGAACATGAAAACTCCTTGATAATAGAAAATATGAATAATTTGAATGTTTATTTTATGCCTTTTAAATTAACTTAAAAAAAAATATTTTCATAGATGCTAACGGCTTTCCATAATTTTAAAGTCCAACTTAGAGATAAGTTCAACTGAGGATCTTTGTTAAACACCCCCAGGATGGGAATGGTCATTTCTCCCAGACTTCCGGTGATCATTGTTATTGTGATAGTTTAGGGTGGCCTAAATACGCAGCTAAGCAAGACGTGGCTCTAATTTGCAGAAAACAAGAAACACATCTTCACTCCTTGCTTGCCTGTGGGGATCTGCCTGAGATTATGCATGCTTGCAATCTCAGTCATTTATTTTGCATATCTCTTTACATCTTCATTTTAAATCACAACTATAAATAATAATATTCAAACAACAGAGCTTGTAAATGAAAGAAGTTACATAAATAACCATTTTGTGTGCATATAAATGAGCTGCTATGGTGGGAAGATAGGATGCTTACATACACGCTTCAGTAAAATATCATGTTCAAAATATAGCTCAACAATAACAAGGACTGTACTATTGATCTACATTTGCCACACTCAACCCAGGTGATGTAAATGGGTACCTGGCAGGAATTAATTCCTTGAAATGATGGAGCGCTATATGAACGGCTGCTAGGCTAAAGTCGGGGTAATAATAAATGCGCCTCGGAATAGAATTATCTAGATAGACAGCGCTATAGAAATGCCTATTATTATTATTATTATTATAAGAATAAGATGGCACTGTAATTTGTCTTTCTTCAAAAGAAGTGGATTGAACGTCATGAATCAACACACGCATTCAACAACAACAACAACAACAACATAGGGCCAGTATCGTATTACAATTCCACACATTGAGAGGGCAATGAAACGACTGGAGGCACTGGTTTTAGTCGGGAATAAAATGCATATTTTACAAGGTTACTTATCGGAAGGTAGTCCACTGCCTGGACTGTTCTCTACATGATCCGTGCTCGCTCACATATTACTAGTACACCATAATATACACGTACGGACACACTTCGGGGAAGGTGAATTCGTGGGGAGTACGCATATACACGCGCGCGCATTCGGGAAAGGGCGCCAGATTAAAACGACCTTAAGCTGGTCTAATCGGAAGGGTGCGGCGGGAGGCGGTCAAAGCGAATTCTATTCTCGTCCCTTTCGCCTTCTTCGTTTCATTTTCTCTCTTTCGCTTTTTTCCTTTTAAATAAATTGTGTATAATTTTGTGTGTTTGTTTTTTGTGGGGGGGGGGGGTGACACGTGCCCCCGAAGGCTACGTCGATTTTTAAAAGATATTTTCTAGAATGTCTCGTAATTGCAGTAATTCAGTGTTCCAACATTATCATAAAGCGACTCCCTTGTAATGTTCTATTTGTTTTGAGTTTGTACTCTCATTTTGTTGTATTGCTTTGGAATACTTCGATCGTCAAACTTCGTCCCAATAAATAAAATTTACATTTTATGATATGTGTATGATTGTTACGGCTCAAATTCAAATTGGCAAATATTTGCTACTGTTTTCTTTATTTAGTCTGCTAATTTAAACTTCAAATATGATTAAAATTTGGTTCGAGGTGTGCATTTACTAGCATTTGTGCCTTCATCGTGTTTTTAAAACCATCTTGACAGATTGGAATATTTTATTACAACCTATCGAAAATCGAGCTACTCATTTATTTTATTGTCATGTGAGCTTTAACACGATGTACGATAGAGGGAGTCTTTCATTGTACATGTTGTATTGCATTACTTGAACTATTATGCAGTGATATAAATTATGTATAGCGGCTATTTACTCTTAATTACACTGACACTTACTTTGCTCCCTGAAGAAGTTTCTTTCGTTGATCAAAGTAATTCAACGGAACCATTTTCAGAGAATCGTTTTACCACGAACAATCATTTTTTTACTTTTACACTGTCTATTATGATTTAAATAAAATCTTATATAAATCTCTTCATTATTTTATGAATTGGGCAATACTGCTATCGTATAATGCTCGAAGTTCTGTATATTACATTTCTGCCACCTTATGCACAAAATATTTCATTGAAAAATAAAGAGAAATGAACACACTGGACTGAATACATTTTATGCCTCTTGTTAACTGAATAACAAATATCTATTTGTTTTTGTTACATTTCTTTCTTTTTAAAGACGAAATATGGTCAAGGTGCTTAGAAAAGTTTGTATACATTTTTCCGCTCGTCAATTCTTAATTCAAAGAAAATTAAAGCATGCCGTAAGCAAGTGCATTCTTAAAAGCAGCGAAAAAGTACACCGCCCCAGCAACGAAATTGTTATACGTGTATAATACGTTAAGGAGAGTAGAAACTACTTATGTGCCAACCTTCATAATTATTAAAGTTTTGTTCTATTATTTTGTCGTCATCATCACAAGATAAAGCATTCAATACAAAAAATAATAAAGATCTTTAAAGCATGTCATCTGTGTACTATAATGCTGCATACGCTTGTTGTACATGTACTTATTAACAATAATAATGATAATAATAATGATGATATAATAATAATGATAATAATAAGAAAACAATAAGACATAAGTCTTCTATAAATATCCTAGGGCAGCCTTTGAACATGATCTAACACAAATTTGACTTTACGAAAGGAGAGAGATCAATGTGATATTGACATATTGATTGCTATCAACTTAAATGCTATAAAAAACAATTACGAGTCACTAATACTAAAAACAAACAAATCGGTGGAATAAGGGGGGATTCCCATTCTGTTATTGGTTTATCATACTCCAACTATCTGGTTGATACAAAATAGGACGACATCAACTCATTAGTCGGAGTTGTCAAGTATTTGTTGTTTTTAATTTTTTTTTCACTGTAAATGATTAATAATATTAATATAAATGCGTT
>JAVYIG010014029.1:0-43821 GCA_035222895.1 Strongylocentrotus droebachiensis
ATTTTCCTTAAATTTTGTCCAGATAAACTTTATGATGTATACTATATTGTATGATTATCTTTGTAATGTGCGTTAGTTTCATGTTATATGTATGCGATATTATATGTTATTTTATCCAAATGTTTTTATGATGAATGAAATAAATTCGACTATCCATCTATCTAAGGAATAGACGAAATTGTGATTAGATAAGCTTTCGGTCTGACCACATGGAAATCTTAAACTCCACTCGCATCATTAATTTAAAAGGTAATACAAATTGTTGGTATGGGGTCATGAATTTGGTTCAAATGAACATATTGGAAGCATATGCGATTCTACAATATTTAGTGATCGTTGTCGCTGTTGAAATCGAGTCTAAAGTTATGAAATTGTAAATATTAAACTCTTTATGATGTATAGCTCCCTTTCAGGGTCAAGATAATAATTTAGCTATACAACAATGTTTTTTTTACTAAAATCTACCGATTGGCTATTCCGTTTGGAAATTATATATCACAACAACATTTTCTGAGATTTCCATGGTCACAGCTACCATTGTCTGGCCGTAAGCGCTATTTGAAATTGATCAAAATTTACCGGGAGCACTGGTAAGTTTTGGTGTTCAATTTTCTCGGAAGCAGAAGTGTTTTAAAGGCTAAATTTTCTAGTGCTTATAATACATCCACAGGGGCATGCAAATATCAAAATTATACAGAATCGCTATCCAGCCAAATTTCAAAATTTCCCTAAACTTTGAATTATCAATAACAATGCAGTACGATTTAATAATATTCAACAACAGGCGAAGTAACTGCTCCGTTCTCGTTTTTTCCAAGGTCATCCAGACATATTTCTACATGAAGGGGAATCTTTTCACATAACCATTCCGGCTATTACACGCAGATCTTACAATAGAACTATGCTTCGTACAAACTCTACATTGGGATTTCGAGTGCATTTCTCTCTCCTCAATGGGATTGCTGTGAAAACCACATTGACATTGGCACGGGCAGCGACACAAGGGACATCTACCAAATCTTCTTGAGCTACTACGACCATAATTACGACGATGTTTACGTCACAACGAATGAAATGTGGCTTGCTGTCATAGGCGGAGATGAATTCAGCTCTGGCTATGTGGAGATTAACGTCACTTCCGTAACTTTACCAGGTATCTAAGTTTCCATTTCATCTCAATTAAGAAATACTTTATAATTGACGCATGCACTTGAGTTCAATGTAATACGCGATATAAGTCAGATTCAATCTTATTTCAAATTTGTTTAATGCAATATTTTGTTAACATTTAATTAGGTAAATAAAAACCATGGTATTATTACCGGTATATCATTAAACTTGTGAACCTTTTAATGTAATATATAATGTGTACTTAATTTTTATATTGGCTTGCATTTGCTCTTTCCTCTCATTTCTTTTTTTAAATTTTATTGTTTATCCTTGATTTGTTACTCTCTTTATTTGTCCGTATGCTGTGTCTTTTAACAGTCTATTGCACTCAGTTGGACCTCAATTTCCAATTCAATAATCTCAATTCAATTTCATTGATATAATATGTGACCAATCAGATATGTGCGTAAGTCCGGATAATAGTTTCATTTTATTTCAAAGTTATTTGATATACATGTAATATTTTGATTGCATTTAATCAGGTAAAGAAAACACCGGTATAAACATTAAACATGTTAGTTACATTATAATTCTATGGAGAGACAATGCTTTCATGATTGTTATTGAAATTGTAAATTTTCTAATATGTTATATATATAATTTCTATGTTGGCGTATGCTCGTGCCTCGCCTTTCTTTATATTCTTATAGTTTATCCTTGATTTTTTACTCTCTTAAGTGTCCTTATGCTATATTTTTACCAGTCATCTGAGTGCATCAGTTGGTTGGGCGGAGGGACCTATACGGTTACAGTAATTAAGTTTGCTCTCTTCTTCCCTGGCCGCCATCTTTTGCACTCAGAATATTGCTACAAAAATGTGTATTTGCACAGTGTTTGTCATTCCAATTTTGTATTTACCATGTTTATATTGTTATATTTCTTGAAAGTGCCGAATAAATAATACAATAATACAATACAATACGATCTAACCGAAATTGAGTTGAGGGTATATGCATATATCGTATGAAGCCGTCAGGCAAAGTACAATGGGTACATTAAACAGGCTCAGCAAGAGTTGATAGATCCCGTTAAGAACGAATACAATCATGAATATTTTGATTCGACAATCCTTTCAAGGGAGAATTTTCTTGCTTCGTTAGAGGATTTTTTAGGAGATTTCTTAAGGGATTTTTAAAGGGATGATTGATGACAGACAGCCAATTAAGAGGACAACTAAAGTCCGGATAACTAAAATCCGGATTTTTGGCCTATGTCTGACACCGCCTAATGTTGTACTAATACAGAAAGGTGTGGGTTATTCACTAACTGTTGCCCATTTATGCCTGGATTACATTTGCCCCGGGCGCCGTTAATTAGTCTACGATTTTTCGTTGACATCGTAGGAGACTACGGGCTACGATGTTTGTGTTTACATTATCTACGAGCATCGTGCCATTTATTGTATTGGCCCTCGGGGGCAGGCCGGTGCAAATCCGTACAGAGGCTGCTCGAAGATTTTACGGAAATCGTGCAACTTCCGTGCAAAGGTTGCGCGGAGAAGGCGCGGTGGCCGTACAGCAATCTTGCGATTGCTGTGCAAAGGCCATGCGAATTCCCCACGAGTCTACAATCTCTGTACGATTTTTTTTGCCCCCATGTTCACCGAAAAATCGTACGTGTGCTGCACAATCAGTGCGAGGCCTCCGGGCGATGCCCGTGCGGGGATTGTGCAATGTCATCTACGACATGTATATGGGCTAAGGGCTTACGTTTTTTCAAATTTGTTAAACTTCTCGCGAAACAAAATTGTAAAGGCTGCGGAGCCCGTGAATCCGTACGAAAATCTCACGGCCGCCTCCTGCCTCCGCACAGAGGCCGCACGGAAAAGGGGATGCGGGCAGGATACGGGCTCCGTAGACTAATCGCAGGCCAAATGTAATCCAGGCATAAGTTGGAATAATTTTGCTTACCTTTCTTCTCAGCAATTTATTGATCAATCTCTATAACTTTCCAGAACGATCAATAACGGTTCCTGAGAAGATATCAACTTTATCTATCAAGATAAAATAAATGCATGCAAAAGGGGTACGAAAAGATTATTCCAACTTTATGGGCCACAGGATATATTGAAGTGGTAAGATTCAGATATACGTGGATCAGCTACACCAACAAGGCTTGGATTGTTAACTGAATGTGTGAACTGAGAATGATCATAAATAACACGATCGCAAAGACATTCGAAAAATCAACCCATATCAAGGGCAATCTTAAAACAATACTTTTTATCCCATATGAATCATGTTGGGAGTAACGTAATACGTCACACAGTTCGATAGGTGATGAACAAGGTTATTGAATTACCTTAGGGTGATTTTTGTTTAAGTCTTAGCGATCGTCTGTAATATGCTATTTATACCAATATTATATTTTTAGCTCAATAAAACAGCAACATTTTGACATTGATACAAATTTCAACTTCCTAAATCATATTTTCTTTTGTTAGTATCACGAAAGTTGTATTTCTGCTCAACCAACACCAATATCGGGATTCAGCAAAGTAAGATATGTGATGGGATTTATGACTGCAGCAATTATGAAGACGAATCTTCATGCAGTAAGTTTATTCTTTACCTTGTTTGTTTGTCTTCTTTTCTTTAACAATTTGCATTGTAAATTTACTGCCTCACTATTTAAGCTCCATTTGTACAAGTACACGATGTAGCGTTCCATTTACCTTACGCATGAACATAATAAATACTAAGGCCTTTATAAATATGATTTATCTGTTATCCGTACAAATCATTTCCTCACAACATTAGAACCAATAAAATGCGAATATCTATTTTTTTTAAAGGAAAAGAAAGAAAGTAAAGACAGAAAGACAACACACACGCACCCCACGCGCGCGCGCGAATAAACACACACACAAACACACCACCACATACACACGCAAACACACGCACGCACACACACACACATTTGCTGGTTTGCTAAGTGTATAGGTAGGCCTGATATTACCAATGAGCATATTTCAGCAGTAAATCATATGAAGAATTTTTTTTTTTTTATGAAACAACATTTTCAGATCAATCTGCAATATTTCTTCAAGACGAAGAAAGGTTTACATTCTATGGGTTTGACGGTCAACACAATTACAGAGTCTGGCTCTTTGAAACGAACTCTACCAATGGGTTTCGAGTTGATTTCTTTTATTTTGACCGCTACTACTACGATAACCGTAACGGATTCAGCGTTCTTTTGGGGAAAGGACATGATTCGACTATCCAGCAGTCAGTAATCAAGACATATAGTACATTGGAGTACTATCAAATCGATACGGAATATGTGGACAGTCAGGAGATATGGGTTGCTGTTATACTTCTCGATTCCTACTATTACTACAATGACTTTTATATTGACATAACTGCCGTTGATATGTCAGGTGAGTATAGATAAAGGATCAAATTTAAAATGTTGACAGTTTTCAGCGAAAACATCTGGGTTAACCGCTACAAATTCACAAATACTTTACACAAATAAACTTTAAGTGAATAAACCAGAGGAAAGTTTGATAGCCTTGTACATCTCTTTTCAAAAAGTGCGAACACTGCAATAGCGTATTGCGTAATCCTCATATAATTTCTATGAACAACACAAGGATTACTCACCAGTTGACTTTTTGAAAGTATTTCAAATCGTGAACATGAAGAATAATTTTAAAAGGAAATATAGAATGCAAAAGTTTTTGAACATATCCCATGTTTTCTCTGTATTAATGATGAGATTCTGTTAATTTGTTCACAATACAGGAATTATATAAAAGGCCAATAGATTCTTGGTGAGATGTGCCATCAATGCACAGATTACTAGTAATTTAATGTATATCTATGAATTAAGCTTTTTAAGACCATCACCACTTATTTTTTTTATATTTGAGATAGTATTTCATTTCTAACCACGTACGGGCAATAATGTCTTCTAAGAGCATTAATTGAATAACATCAAGGTCGGTCATATTTTTCTTTTGACTAAATTTGTTAATATTCATTTGAATCCGACTTACAGGAAGTATCTTTTTGTTTCTTTTATAAATATCTTTACTTTAGGTTGGTTTCGTTGCCAAGATTCAGACACGAGTATATCCCAAAATTACGTGTGTAATGGACGGTACGAATGCGACAGTTATGAAGATGAGAAACCATGTGGTAAGTGACTTCAACATTCTCATGACAGAAATTTAAAAGAAAAAACAACAACAAACAAGTATATAGATAAAAGTACTTAGCAATACCTTCGATGAAGACAAATGGTGTGCACAAGATTTCAAACCCCATTAGAATGACGCAGTCAGTGGCGAATCTAGGGATCATGCGCCTGGGGCACACAATGAAATTATGCCCCCCTGGATCGCCCAATCGTATTTCGTTTGTATCTTTGATCCTAAAAATGCAACTGTCATGACTAAGGAAAATCTCCCATTTTCCTTTCCCTCAAAATGTGGAACGAATGTAACGAAAACCCAGGAGACATCTTGTCAGGGTATTTATGGAGGCAAAGGCAAAGGCAAAGCACTCCATGGAGGATTTCCGCCCCTGATTATAAATTTCTAGGAAAGTTCGCTGCTCATATGAATGTTTCATTTATTGAAATATATTTATGAAGGATAAAAACATGATAAGCAAAGCAAGTTTACATTATGGTCCGGAAATATGTGGATATATATATGGGATTTGGGGGGTAAGGAGAATGAATACTTTCATTAAATTTAGGGGAAAAAATGTTTTGAATCTGACATGATTTGATTTGATTTGATTTCACAGATCGTTCACCAACCACCATCAGAGAAGGTGAATCTTATGCCATCTCAAATTTGGATCTATATGAACGGGAATATCACGTCTTCGTTTTACAAACCAACTCATCCTATGGATTCCACATCAAGTTCCAACATGTCTTTCTTAACTGTTGTGGAATGCGTGTTCAGATCGGGACTGGGACTGATCCATTCGATGACAGGTCTGTAGTAAAGGCCATAGAGGATGACACAAATTATGTTGACGACGTTTACGTGAGAACGAGCCACATGTGGCTGGTCATTGCAGGTGGGAAATACTCAAATGTTGGTCATGTCGATATCATTGTCACTGCCACTCTTGTTTCTGGTGAGTATAGCATCGGCAAATTACACTTTATTTTACATTTTCATTAGTCTATATTACATCACCTCATGACATATCATGCATAATAGAAGACAAAAATATCATAGTGTAGTAAAATTATACTTCTTCAAAATTACAAGACAAAACGTAACAGTATTACAAATCATACCGAATTATATGACATGCTTAAGGAGCATAACACAAAATCCGAAGTGGAATATTAAGAAATCTAGTTGAAAGTAGGGCTTATGTATTAAGATTCACTTAATAGAACATAGAATGCACTATTTTTCTCGTTGAATACAAATTCATAAAAATACGAAAGCAAGACAAGAAAAGAAGTCAATGCATCAGTATTAATCTAATGAGGACGCGTGAACATATACTTTTGAGCCATGTATAAGCTGCGTCATTGAAGATAGATAAGATAGATAGATGAAAACGGTTACCGATATGATTTTATCGCATTGATCCATTTTTTTTTGGGGGGGGGGGGTAGAAGAACTTTGAAATAGGTATGTGGAATCATGGCAATGAGGGAGGCTTGAAAGAAGAAAATGCTATTTTTAGTAAGAATTTATCTTACGTTACAATTTCGTAATGGACAAATAGATGATCTACCTTACATTCCAATCATGCAATGCAAATTACCAATAGGAACGGATGAGTGTTTATAGTGTTGAAGGTTCAAGGAGAAGAGAGGCATATCTTCAACCTGCCTAACCCATCGAAAATGCAGGCCTACTATGAGCGTTGCAATTGAAATGTAAGTCACGTATAGTGGTATGCTTACAGGTAAAGTATGGGTCCATTGTAATGAACGAGATTTTAAGATTGTAGCATATCTGATAAATTGAATTATATGTTGTGTTTGCCTTCTTATAACATCATTCCTATGTAGAACGATATAGAAATGACATATGATAGCCGTGGCAGATCCACGGCGCCCCCCTCCTCCCCTCCCCCCCCCCCCCCCCAGGGAAAAACGTGTAAAAACAGGTTATTTTTACCTTTTTTGGAGATGGGCCCCTTCCCCTGGCGCTCAAGGGGGTGGGGGTGTGACTTTTCAAATTGTCGAGGGCCAAAAAAAAAAATTAGTGCTCAATACCCCTACGAATACAAGCGGGAATTGTCCTTGAGTTAATTTCTGGAAAAAAATTGCAATCGTTTCCTTTGTATTGTAACCGGGCAATGTGTACGCATGTTTCATTATTATTTTCTTGTCTCGGCAGTTGTTACGTGTAACATCCCAGCTTTTCCGGCAAACCTCACCACGGATAACACACAATGCGGTACAGAGATGACGATAGACTACAACACATCGTGCATGTATGAATGTCAGCCCGGATATGACATCATTGGTAACTCGTCTGTCATGTGTCAGGCTAGTGGGGCGTTGTCCGCTGGTCTACCAACTTGTGAAGGCATGTCAATCTGACAATTCTTATCAGAAGACTACCACGAATAACTTGAAACATTTATGAGTTCTAGTAACATAGTCCAGGACTGACTATGATAGTGCTAAATTTTTGTTTTTATATTGACAGTTTGCAGCAAAAAGCTGATTACTTTTTGAAAGTTCGCTATAATTTATGGATTGACTTTAAACCAAAATGTAATATGACTTTGACAACTTTTCTTCAGTCAGATTGTGCATTTGCATGGATCTCAATACTTGAAATGCCCCTTAGAGACAAAGACTCAATGGCATTACATTGTTACAAGCGAATCTCTCGAACGAAACCTAGACATCTTGATTATCTTTTCTTTAACAGTTGTATCCTGCTCCATACCTGAGCTTCTACCGCGTCTATCTCCTATGACGTCACAATGCGATGCAGGACTATCCATCAACTACACAGAAAGCTGTTCATATTCATGTGATATGGGATATAGTCTTGTTGGATCTGCATCAGTAACATGTCTGGCAAACATGTCTCTCTCTGATTTTCTGCCTTCATGTGAAGGTAAAAACCTTTTTTTCAATTTTCAAATAAGAGTAGATTTAAATTTGTATATTCTTTTCTCAATGACTGATTGTTGGAGATATCTGAAGGATTCATGGTCAAAAGCCATTTGCTGAGTTGGCTTGATTGCCCTGATATGTATAGAGAATGCTTACACAGTAACACAACAACCTGTCTAATGCCCCTGATGAATACAAGTTTAGCGATATAATATATATTTTAAAGGAAGACTAATGTGAAGGTATAATCTTTCTATCAATTTTTCAAATGAGTGATTTTCGAGAATAAAACCTGTATCAGGTTCTCCGAATGATCTCTTTCCAAACAGCCGAATCTGTTATAATCAATGTGCACAATCATACTTATTAAATGCTCTTCGCTTCATTCATTAAAATTTAAACATGCATTTTTTCACCAATTAGTTTACCTGCCATTATTGTTTTCAACATTTATGTGCAGTTGAGACCTGTAACGAACCACAGTTGCAACCCAACCGTCAGATTGTGCATTTGCATGGATCTCAATACTTGAAATGCCCCTTAGCTTTTAGAGATTTTGGGAAAGAAGAAGACACAGACTCTGGTACAAGCGAATCCCTCGAACGAAACCTAATCATCTTTATTATCTTTTCTTTAACAGTTGTAACCTGCTCCATACCTGAGCTTCCACCACGTCTATCTCCTATGACGTCACAATGCAATGCAGGACTATCCATCAATTACACAGAAAGCTGTTCATATTCATGTGATATGGGATATAGTCTTGTTGGATCTGCATCAGTAACATGTCTGGCAAACATGTCTCTCTCTGATTTTTTGCCTTCATGTGAAGGTAAAACTTTTTTTCAATTTTTCAAATGAGGGTAGATTTTTGTAGAAGATTTAAATTTGTATATTATTTTCTCAATAAATGATTGTTGGAGATATCTGAAGGATTCATGGTGAAAAGCCATTTGCTGAGTTGGCTTGATTGCCCTGAGATGTATAGAGAATGCTTACACAGTAACACAACAACCTGTCTAATGCCCCTGATGAATACAAGTTTAGCGATATAATATATATTTTAAAGGAAGACTAATGTGAAGGTAAAATCTTTCTATCAATTTTTCAAATGAGTGATTTTCGAGAATAAAACCTGTATCAGGTTCTCCGAATGATCTCTTTCCAAACAGCCGAATCTGTTATAATCAATGTGCACAATCATACTTATTAAATGCTCTTCGCTTCATTCATTACAATTTAAACATGTATTTGTTCACCAATTAGTTTACCTTCCACTATTGTTATCAACATTTATGTGCAGTTAAGACTTGTAACGTACCACAGCTGCCACCCAACCTTTCATCGTCATGCACGGAGGGACAGAATGTTGCATACAATACAACATGTGAATTTTCCTGCAACATTGGGTACGACCTTATTGAGATGTCATCTCTAGATTGCCTTGCCAACAGAACCTTCTCTGATGATATTCCAACATGTCAAAGTAAGACCATTCATTTTCAATGTTAGATTTTACAATGTAAATCTATTAAGTGATACATGTAATCATTCTGTTGTGTGATGCTCAAAGTGAATTACCATGCAATTAGTGAGTTTCACGAATATGAAATGTACCGTTCTGCTTCATATTTTCAGTTGTAGTCTGTCCGCTACTAGAAAATAAATCTGTTCAGGTGAAGTGCCTTCGGGGTTTGCAATCACATGGATTGTGAGGAGCAATACAGATACAATATCTTGTGTAATAATGACTTAAGTGCCTTGACGGGAATAGAATCCACGACCTTCGCATCTACAGTCAAGTGTTTAAACAACTCAAAATTATAGACTTTCACACAAAGCAACGAGAGGCAAAATCAGTAGCCTTTTGAAATGTGTGAATATCACATTTCAATGTTATGCAATTCAAACATAATTTATACACGAAGACAAGCGGGAATTGTCCTTGAGTTAATTTCTGGAAAAACTTTGCAATCGTTTTCTATGTATTGTAACCGGGCAATGTGTACGCATGTTTCATTATTATTTTCTTGTCTCGGCAGTTGTTACGTGTAACATCCCAGCTTTTCCGGCAAACCTCACCATGGATAACACACAATGTGGAACAGAGATGATGATAGACTACAACACATCGTGCATGTATGAATGTCAGCCCGGATATGAACTCATTGGTAACTCGTGTGTCATCTGTCAGGCTAGTGGGGTGCTGTCCGCCGAGCTACCAACTTGTGAAGGCATGTCAATCTGACAATTCTTTTCAGAAAACTAACACGAATAACTTGAAACATTTATGAGTTCTAGTAACTTAGTCCAGGACTGACTATGATAGTGCTAAATGTTTGTTTTTATCTTGAAAGTTTGCAGCAAAAAGCTGATTACTTTTTGAAAGTTCGCTATAATTTATGGATTGACTAACCAAAATGTAATATGACTTGGACAACTTTTCTTGAGTCAGATTGTGCATTTGCATTGATCTCAATACTTGAAATGCACCTTAGCTTGTAGAGATCATGGGAAAGAAGAAGACCAAGACTCAATGGCATTACATTGGTACAAGCGAATCCCTCGAACGAAACCTAAACATCTTTATTATCTTTTCTTTAACAGTTGTATCCTGCTCCATACCTGAGCTTCTACCGCGTCTATCTCCTATGACGTCACAATGCAATGCAGGACTATCCATCAATTACACAGAAAGCTGTTCATATTCATGTGATATGGGATATAGTCTTGTTGGATCTGCATCAGTAACATGTCTGGCAAACATGTCTCTCTCTGATTTTCTGCCTTCATGTGAAGGTAAAAACCTTTTTTTCAATTTTTCAAATAAGAGTAGATTTAAATTTGTATATTATTTTCTCAATGACTGATTGTTGGAGATATCTGAAGGATTCATGGTCAAAAGCCATTTACTGAGTTGGCTTGATTGCCCTGATATGTATAGAGAATGATTACACAGTAACACAACAACCTGTCTAATGCCCCTGATGAATACAAGTTTAGCGATATAATATATATTTTAAAGGAAGACTAATGTGAAGGTATAATCTTTCTATCAATTTTTCAAATGAGTGATTTTCGAGAATAAAACCTGTATCAGGTTCTCCGAATGATCTCTTTCCAAACAGCCGAATCTGTTATAATCAATGTGCACAATCATACTTATTAAATGCTCTTCGCTTCATTCATTAAAATTTAAACATGTATTTGTTCACCAATTAGTTTACCTGCCATTATTGTTTTCAACATTTATGTGCAGTTGAGACCTGTAACGAACCACAGTTGCAACCCAACCGTCAGATTGTGCATTTGCATGGATCTCAATACTTGAAATGCCCCTTAGCTTTTAGAGATTTTGGGAAAGAAGAAGACACAGACTCTGGTACAAGCGAATCCCTCGAACGAAACCTAATCATCTTTATTATCTTTTCTTTAACAGTTGTAACCTGCTCCATACCTGAGCTTCCACCACGTCTATCTCCTATGACGTCACAATGCAATGCAGGACTATCCATCAATTACACAGAAAGCTGTTCATATTCATGTGATATGGGATATAGTCTTGTTGGATCTGCATCAGTAACATGTCTGGCAAACATGTCTCTCTCTGATTTTTTGCCTTCATGTGAAGGTAAAACTTTTTTTCAATTTTTCAAATGAGGGTAGATTTTTGTAGAAGATTTAAATTTGTATATTATTTTCTCAATAAATGATTGTTGGAGATATCTGAAGGATTCATGGTGAAAAGCCATTTGCTGAGTTGGCTTGATTGCCCTGATATGTATAGAGAATGCTTACACAGTAACACAACAACCTGTCTAATGCCCCTGATGAATACAAGTTTAGCGATATAATATATATTTTAAAGGAAGACTAATGTGAAGGTATAATCTTTCTATCAATTTTTCAAATGAGTGATTTTCGAGAATAAAACCTGTATCAGGTTCTCCGAATGATCTCTTTCCAAACAGCCGAATCTGTTATAATCAATGTGCACAATCATACTTATTAAATGCTCTTCGCTTCATTCATTACAATTTAAACATGTATTTTTTCACCAATTAGTTTACCTTCCACTATTGTTATCAACATTTATGTGCAGTTAAGACTTGTAACGTACCACAGCTGCCACCCAACCTTTCATCGTCATGCACGGAGGGACAGAATGTTGCATACAATACAACATGTGAATTTTCCTGCAACATTGGGTACGACCTTATTGGGATGTCATCTCTAGATTGCCTTGCCAACAGAACCTTCTCTGATGATATTCCAACATGTCAAAGTAAGACCATTCATTTTCAATGTTAGATTTTACAATGTAGATCTATTAAGTGATACATGTAATCATTCTGTGTGTGATGCTCGAAGTTAATTCTCGTAATAAAAATAATAAAAACAATATTTATAAAGCGCAACATATCCATCTCTAGAGATGCTCAAGGCGCATACATATAATTTAAATTAATATTCAACATACTTAATATTAAAGAAATATTAAATGTTAACTTACATTAGGTCACACAACTTTATGGTGCCATGGTACATACAACGTGGCATAGTGTGATTATTCGCTTTGCATGTATTGTATGGAAAGAACATTGAAATTTAACAATATGTATTGAGCATCAGGTGAGTATTAAGCCCAGTTTTGAAAGTAGAAAGAGTGTTGGTCGTCTGAATAGAGAAAGGTAACTTATTCCACAAAGAAGGAGTTGCTGATGCAAATGCTCTATCCCACCCAATTTCTTTTGGTACGTATTTCGTTAAGCCTAATATTGTGATGCGATGAACGTAAACCAGAACGAATATGAAATGTACCGTTCTGCTTCATATTTTCAGTTGTAGTTTGTCCGCTACCAGAAGTCTGTTCACGTGAAGTGTCTTCGGGGTATGCAAACACATGGATTAATTGCGAGGAACAATACAGATAAAATATCTTGTGTAATGACTGAAGTGCCTTGCCAGGGATAGAACCCACGACCTTCGCATCTACAGTAAAGTGTTCGAACAACTCAAAATTATAGACTTTCACTAAAAGCAACGAGAGGCAAAATCAAAAGCCTTTTGAAATGTGTGAATATCACATTTCAATGTTATGCAATTCAAACATAATTTCTACACGAAGACAAGCGGGAATTGTCCTTGAGTTAATTTTTGGAAAAACTTTGCAATCGTTTCCTTTGTATTGTAACCGGGCAATGTGTACGCATGTTTCATTACTATTTTCTTGTCTCGGCAGTTGTTACGTGTAACATCCCAGCTTTTCCGGCAAACATAACCACGGATAACACACAATGCGGTACAGAGATGACGATAGACTACAACACATCGTGCATGTATGAATGTCAGCCCGGATATGACCTCCTTGGTAACTCGTCTGTCATCTGTCAGGCTAGTGGGGTGCTGTCCGCCGAGCTACCAACTTGTGAAGGCATGTCCATCTGACAATTCTTATCAGAAAATTCACACGAATAACTTGAAACATCTTTTAGTTCGTGTTACAAAGTCCAGGACTGACTGTGATAGTTCTAAATGTTAAAACAAAAATCCTGTGTGCAATGTATATGTTTGTTGATAATTTCATTTTGACTAAGAATATAGAAGGTATTAAATGATGCAAACATCTCTATGTTATTGCTTGAACTTTGTGTTGGAAATCTTCAGGAAAAAACTATAATTATTTGGATTTCGTATATTCTCAAGATGATCATTTCGTATATAAAAGCACCCAATGTGTTACATAATAGTTTTCTCAGCGAAATGATTACAATTTGTTGACTTATTAGATCGAGACGCTGAACATCTGTGATCTAATAAGTTATTCCAATGATTTTTAAAGCAAGCCAGAGATTGACAGAGCTAGGTTCGGGTGGAGGCTTCATCGAATCGTGTTTTAGTGTCAAAGTAGTGTCAGCATGCAGACTAGCGTATGAACACATTTGCCCCTCTCGACCCAGGTGCAATGATGGCACTGTTAACATTGATGAGGCTAACCTCGTTAAAAAATTATATTATACCCGTAAACTGAATTTTCATTAATGTGTATCATATCTCCCTGTATACTTCCAGTTATTGACATATGTCAAAGGTTCACACCCTGCCCAAGGGTCTCAACCTGTAATGGGGGTATCAATAGCTACGACTGTGTGTGTAACGCTGGATACACACCCGTTAAGGATGACAGGACTCCATTTACCTGTGTGAACATCGACGAATGTGCCGGGTCACCCCAAGTGTGTGACAGTAACGCATTGTGCAGCGATCTAAGTGGCAGGTACTTGTGCACCTGTATGGAGGGATTCACCGGCACCGGGACCTCTTGCACAGGTATAGTACTTACACAAAGTACTGTACTTGTTGTGCCATAAATATTTTGGACCAGACCACTGTCATGAATGAGCTTTCAAGAGTGACAAATATGATATATTTCTGTTTCAGGAAGAAAAAATGTAGTTAGTTTTTATAGTGAAAATAAATTGATTAATATGGTGGTATCAATATTCACAATATGCACTTTGACGCTTTATATCGTAATTTCCCATTCACATATAGTCCATTCTCTTCAGGAATAGGATATGTATTTCTTTATTAAGCCCCCTTCCAAACTAAAAATAAGGAAAAATAAACAAATCAAACAAAAATAGGACTTTCAGAATTAATAGGAACTGGTAAAAGTTTGTCGATTATTTGTATGTCAGCTTAAATAAGTATCGCAGAAGAAATGTCCCCTGAATCGGGTTTCTATATATTATTGGAAATATAACAAGAGAGCGTTGACAAATTTAGTCAAGATTGTGTTGTGTATTCCCATATAAGCCGTACCCATTTCTATATGAAGTGCATGTGATCTCCACAGAGAGTGTAAATTTTTTATCATTTTGATGATTCCAGAAACTCACATACAACCTTTTCTGAATCTTTAACAAGCGATCACATGTCTTAAGTAACTCAACTTTATCTTTGAATGTCACGGTTTAACTTCACCCACAGCCACTGAACCTTGTGCTCTGTCACCTTGTCTAAATGGAGGCACTTGTACGACTAGCGACGATGGAGCATCGTATGTTTGCACGTGTGCAGAATCATACACTGATGTTCATTGTAACACTCAAATGAGGGAGGAAGGTAAGATAGATGTGGGTATGTGCGTATGTGAGTGGGTATGTGTATATGTGTGGGTGCGTGTGCGCATGTGTATATATACATTGCGTTCCCCAGAAAAACCATACCTCAAAGCAAAGGGGAATTGTGAGAAAAACTATGATCTATATTAAAAATTGTTTATTGCTCTTCATAAAGTAGAAGTAATATATGCTTCCAAATTATACTATGATTGCGATAAATCATAGCTGCTTCAATGAGCAACATTTTTTTTTATAAAAATGGCATGTCAATATCCATTCTGTTTCATAATTATATCCACATATATCAGTATATTTAACATGGTTCAACCAAACGGTAAAGGCATCCGCACGTATCTCGTTATATCTTTAATCATTTTGATGATTCCAGAAAATCACAATATAAACTGTTAAACTGTCATCATGTGCTATATCATAAATCTTTCCGAATCTTTCTCAAGCAAGCAATCAGATGGCTCCAACAGCTCCAGTTGCTAAGAAAGGCTCCAAGAAGCCTTTGGGCACGATGTCTTTGGGCATGATGGTAACCCTCTTGGCGTGGAGTACTTAGAATAATTTTCAGCCCCTGGTCATCTTCAGCTTTTATTGTAAAGAAAAAATAGTCCAAGCAAAATACATATGTATGTTTGTGTGTGTGTATTTAATGTTGTGAGCGTGTATGTGAGAGTGTGTGGGTGTATATAGAATGTTTCACATGTATGTTTGTGTATGCATACTTTGATTCATATTTATATTAATATGACACCGGATTTAGTCTTGACAAATTATCGAAATGGTTCAGTGAATCAAGACCATGCACACCTCATAAATTTGTATCGCATACTTTTGAATAAACATTATTTTTCTCAAACCACATCTACTCGTCATTACGAAATATTTCATGATACATACAAAATACATTTTTTTTTTATATGAATACTTTCGAATAAACAATACTTCTCGTGAACCCTATCTACCCATCATAGGGGAATATTCTATGATACATGCAAACACTTTTTAAATCTTTATATCAAATACTTTCGATACTTTTGAATAACCAATACTTCTGTAGAATCCTATCATGGAATACTTTATGATGCATAAGAAATATAGTATTGTTTAATATATATATATATATATAATGATTAAATCACATTTTTAGGACCTTTTGCGGTTTTCACGAACCCGTTGTCTCAGATGGTAGATGTAGAGGAGCGGGTCACCTTTTCCTGTTCCATCCACAACGCGCGAAGGTACATGTGGTACAAGGACAGTGTCCCCATCTTGGGCAGTGAGAACAGGTCCCCGTTAGTTATCAGTCCAGCTCTGGCCGAGGAACAGGGATACTATTATTGCACTGCTGTCGGGGAGGACGGCAAAACTTTGACCACAAAACAAGCTTTGTTGACAGTCAATGGTTAGTTTGGAGTCTGTAGTTGGCGATTATGTTTGAAGAACCTAGTGCGATCTTTAACTCTCCTAGTCTTATCTCCTACTCATATCTTTATCATACTTGATATTTTGGACCGCACGGCCGCCGCGGCAAATGTGACCTAGGCATAACTTTAAAAAAGTAATTCGATGGGGGTAATGTAACTATATTTATCTTTTATATCAAAGTCAGTGCACTTCTTTAGATGCCCCATGTGTCAATCGTTTATGTAATACTCTATGTTTAGTTTAATATGTTGCCTAATTTATATAATACACTGTAGTTAATTATTAAAAGGTTTCTATTGCTTTTTTTAAAAATTCGTTATGAATTTTGTTTCATTTCCAGGTGTTGATAACTATGTAGTAATGGCGTCATTCAACAAGACTTTCAACAGCAGTCTTTTGGATAGATCTTCCTTATACTTTCAGCAGCTCTCAAAGGAATTAATCAAGTTTGTGAGTATGAATATTAGATTATCTGATCTGCTGACTTATTAACATTCTAAACAATTATCTTTTGTCTAAAATATCTGAAAATTTAATTTATCATAAATTTCGATCATCTACAAACATTTATATGTCATTTATCTAAAAAGAAATCACCATTTATTCATTATTTCATTCAGATACAATACATATATCAAACATTTTATAGCCGTGCATTACCCCCTTACATCTCTGCTTTTTGGCTATTCACCTCTTACAGTGTACTTAACACTGTTTAGTGCATTCGTCCATACAAAATATTCCCGCAAGGAAACAAATTTGAATTCGATTCCTTTATATTCTAATCCAAGTTGCATAGATTAGGTTGGCTGGCACTCAAATGATATTCTGTGTTGCTTTCAGATCCTGACACCTCTCCAGAATAATTTTGAAGCCACCGTTGCAGTTGGAGTGAACATCTTCTCACCTGGAAGCGTGAATGCACAATTCGGTGTCTATGTATACAATGGTTCAGTACCCGATGGTGAACAACTGTCCATCATCAGTTCTACAATTACAACCCTTGCTGAGGGGAACCCTAACTTCCTGGACCCAGCTTCTGTTCAATCCTTTAGTGCAGGTGAGTTTTATCATTACAGTAAATGTTTGCTGATAACCTGATCGCCACTACTCAACTCAAGGGCAATTTAAATAACCTACTGTATATCCTTCAGAATTCATGGTTGGGTTAGGTAATACATCATTGTAATTTTCGCGCATTTTTTAAAGCTGATGGACAGGCTTTTTTTCTTCAAGTAAATTCTGTTGGAATTACCATAAGTTGATTTCTCGAAAGTAGTTGCGATAGGGTTCGATGTACATGTCTTCTCTGTAATTTCAGGCTATTTTCCTTTTGTGTTTATATGAAAGTTATTGTTGCTCTATCTTTATAGCATTTAATGTTGTTGCTAGAGTTCACATCATTTAGAGCTGCTTATATCTTATAGCATCTGATATAAATTTATTAGATACAATTTCTACGAATCTAACAACGTTTCATTACATGAAAACTAAAAACGCTCCATTGTTAATAACATCCTTTATAGCTTTTTGTGCTGCCCAGTCACCATTGCTTTCAATACTTCTACTTTCTTAAATGAATTATATATATAACGAATGGAAATAAGACGTAAGTATTACAGGTAACTACATCATAGATGATCCATTATGATAGCCACTAATAACAAAAAGGGCGTTTCTGTATTACGGGTATGTATGATTAATGCCCTTTTGTTCTGAGTAGAGTATTGTCGCTGACAGAATATTTTGTGTTTTATTTATTTCGATTTGGCCGCAAGGCTGTTTTTTAGCAAGTTTGTGCACAAAAGAAGACAATATTACCCAAACTGACATCGATAACAACTGCATATTATTTACAAAGAAAATAAAGAAAAATTACAAAAGAAATTGTTGTAGAGTACATAATTTTTTTCAACTACAATCAACATCTATTCTGATGATCTTCACAGTGACCTGTGCAGCCGGGGCCTATATGACAACCTATGGCTATGTGGCCATGTTTGATAGTGGTGTCATCAACAGCACAGCTAACTCAACCGATACAAAATGCCCTGATTATACCGTAAATCGTAAGTCATTTTCATAAACGGATAGTTCATGTTCTTGTATCTATTTGCTTGTGAAAGAATGGCCAAGAATATGTCCATTGATGATGCAAAGTATCTATCGATTGTAAAAGGTTTTGGAAATAGTCCTATGTGAAAATGAAAAAAAGGTCTACTTTTGAACGAGAAAAGAAAATCAACGTGCAGTAAAACCCTCCTGCAGGAAAATTGTGGTGATTTTGTTTTCGTTGGGATTTATTCAATACAATACGTTTAACCATTTCATATTTGCTACCAGATAGTAGATCAATCTAAACATTTAACTGCAGGAATGTAAAGTTGATAACCTGATGAACTCAAAATATGGTAATTGATTTGATATCCTTTGTTTATTTGTGTATTTTTCTATTTATGTAACAGTTGCCATGTACATAACATAAATCGATATCGTGTATATGAACCTTTTATGTTTCCGCAGGGGATCATCGTATAGAAGCCAATTGTTCTGGTGACACTATTCGAGCTTGTGTTTGGCTACCCCAGAAGAACTGTGGAAGAAACTTGACTGCTGATGAACTTCTCACGATCGTACAAGAGGTTCGTTACAGTCTGTTCCTGTCAGGAACGTAACGTAGCTATGATTCTTTGCCAGAATAAGGTGATAGAGAAAAATGTTGTTCCTGCAATATCAAAAGGTGGAGGTGTTGTGGTCCAGTGGATAAGTATCTTGACTGTGAACCACAAGTTTTGGGTTCGAATCCGTGTCGTAGCACTTAGTCCTTTGGCAAGACATCAATCTACATTTGGCACACTCCACCCACGAAACCCGGTAGGAATTAGTTCCTTGAAATGCTCGAGCGCTGTCATGGCAGCCATGCTAAAGCCAGGATAGTAATCTAGGAGCCCCAGGAGTAGCAGTATATCAGCCTTGAGCGCTGTACAATACTTCAGTAACACTATTATTAGTAGTAAGGACAAATCGGCCAGGTATTCTTCGACATCGAAGGGGTAAAGCTTCGCATGAACTGAAAATGGAATTGGCGCCTCTTGTTTTTACAGCTGTAGCGATTAACCGGACCGAACTTATATCCGCTGAATAATTCATGTGCTAAATGTTCTCTACTTTCTTTCGATACAGTAATTAAAGTAATTTGTTTCAACGCTCTAAGAGTCATGTTGTAAGAGCAAAGCTAGAGCGGGACGAGCCTTTAGCGATCTGAAACATATTTCAATTCTACGATACACCTTAAGGCGCCATGTAACGATCACTCATTAGAAGAAACCCTGATCACATCACAAAATCCCTGCCGATTTAAAAGTCGTCGATTTGTTGATACATAAAAGAAAGCAGAACCAGATTTTCATTTCATTCAATAGATATTGATCATAGTTTCATCTCAATTTTAGAAGCTTTATTGCAAGTTTCATTATAAAATGATATATTAAAAAAGTTTTTTAGCATTATAGTTGTTAATAAACTGATTGCCTCTGATTTTGGCAGGCCGAAGTCACAGCGGACAATGCAGAAATGATACTTGAAGAAGTGGCAGAAATAACGACCATGACTGAAACCATTTCTGCAAAAGGTCTGGAGATTGTGGCAGATATCCTCGAAGATATCATAGGAATAAATTCTACTGATGTGCAGGTGGGTAGGAGATCAGTCATCGCACGTGCATGACTAACATAATTTGGTTGAATGGCTTTTTTGTTTAACTCTCTGTTGAGAAAGCTGTAATGTTTCTTTAATTTCATGCTGTTTCAGGAAAAACATAACAAAAATAGGCTGATGACATTACAGCTACACCTTATGCAAATAAAGGATTAAGTAACGTAGCACAGCAACCTACATAACTTAGGTGGAGCAAATACAAAGGTTTTTGTTCGGACACTGATCTAATACAGGGAATGCTAGTGTGACTAGCTGTCAACGCTAATTTGTTGATACCTGAATGGATATTTGTTCGCAATTCTACAATATATATATATATACAAACGTGTCAGACAATATAAGGTATAAGGTACTTACGTAGGCTTACATCGTTGTATAAAATACAGCTGTGGTGTCTGAAGCTTTTGAAAATCAATACTTGCCTGAAACCTAAAAGAAAACTGTGTTTTAAAGGTTTAGACCAGTTTTGGAAATGCCCCCCTCTCAAAAAATGAAATGGAAGCTCTTATTACCAATATGAAGCCGCCTACTAAATTATATATTTTTTAATTATTATATCTATTTGGACCTGATAGATATCGCGTACGTGTCACGCACGTGTAGCGTAGTCCCATATACTTCTTTCTGTGTACAGTGCTTGTAACTTTACAAAGACTGGGCCAAATTTCTTATCATTTGGGTGATTCCAGAACCTTGCAGTAAATACCAATACTAATATGCTAGATGATCAACCTTTTCTGATCGATTCCACAACGTTTCTTTCACAATGCAATAGCATGACCAGAACTGATCTTTATCTTTAATACTTCAAAGAAGGAAAGTGTGAGATTTGGAGTTTGAAAAGTTGGATTCCCTACAAATTCAGAATCACTAATTAAGGTGGATAAAAATCCAAAACAAATTCAAAATCAGAATTGTAGCAGCGGGATCGTGACAGTTATAGGATGTCTGATCATGTTTTTAATCTAATTTAAGACTTAAAAATTAGATATTGATATATGTAATTACTAACCAGGAAATAAAGTGTATAACTTTGTATATATCTATGCACGACCTATAAATGTCAACTCACATAACGTCTTACGTCTTTCGGATGGTGACGTTAAAGGTCGGTCCCAGACGTAAATAATCATATCTGATTGATACACGTCTGTAAAAACCAAATTACACACACACACACACCACATCTGTAATCTACTTCAAATTATCATTGTGATGGGGTAATTGCAAGAGTTAGTATGTGTGGTCAAGTTGCATTGGTGGCCAGATGCTAATAATGATTATTGATTATCAGTTGGTTGATTACTGGATATATCAACTGGTAAATCAACTGGTAAATCAACAGGTAATTCAACTGGAAATTCAACTGGTAATCCAACTGGAAAAATCGACTGGTGAATCAACTGGTCCCAGTTTGCGTTGTTTCAAATTATTTCTATATTAAAAACCCAGTTGAACCTACTGGTTTCAACTGGTACCAGTTGACTACTGGTTTTTACTGGTACCAGTTGCTTCTGGTTTCAACTGGTATTCCGACCTGGGATATGAACGGTGAAAAATGGTAGGAACACTCCCTAAGAAGTGGGGATTGTACACATTTGTGTGTAGGCTTGAAATCCAGAAGGGGGGGATACTAATATACATATATGGACTGCTTTGAGGGGCACGGTTATAGAGCATGTTGTGATTTTGAAACTGCACTTTGCAGGAGCCATAGTGTAGTCTTGAGATCACAAAGGAGCCAAAGTTTTATCCGAGACCCACAGAAAAATTACCATTTTCCCCCAAATACCCCCTTCAAAATTTCAAATTTCCCGTATTCACTGCCCGTCCGCGAATAGATTGTGTGCTCTGTCAATATATTTCGCTATTAATACTGCCCAGCATATACAAGTGAATTTAATGCCTGCAGTTCTTACTAATCAAAAGCATATAATCATGCAGTATGCGGTATATAACACTAAGCAATGAAGCCGTTCAGAAATAACTCTGTAAACCGCGGCATTCAATAATTTATGGATAAAATGCAAAACGCTTCACATGTCTGTACCATATAGCATTGAACTCTGTTAGTATGTGCGTAAGACCTTTGATGCGCGCAGTTGCTATTCATTTACGCGTTTTATAAGATGATGAAGCGGATCCTAATCAAATGATTGGTTGAGAGCGTACACGTGACCTGGCATTTATTTTGTCTAACACGTAATTTTACATATCACCGGTCATTAGTAAATACTTATATCTTCTTATAAAACAAATAATACAAATCATTTTGTTCGGGCATTAGTAAAATTACTCACACTCGGTACCTTCAAAACATTCCAAACACCAGACTGTTCCAATACCTTGTATGGGTAATTCTTACTAATGCCCTCACTGCTGTGTATTATAAAATGGGTTCAAGAATGTAGCCAATGAGAAGCGTCGAAGTGGATCACCTGTGTGTGCATCAACTTTTAGCATATGCACGGGGAATGCATTTTGGCGATAACGACCTTCAAATTATCGACTTAATACTCATATTGTAGACCCATCTTATATAACAAATAGTACGGCTTGATTTTAGCTCGAGCATTAGTGATATGCTCTGCACTTGGTTAAGTCACAGTGAGACGGACAATGAACTTTACAATTTTTAGAATCGCGATCATTATCCTAATGTGACTTAACCTGCGCACAGTGCGTATTTACTAATGCACTCGCAAACATGTATTATTTGTATATTACAAGACGGATTCTAGAATCTAAGCACTGCGATTGGTCAGTTGACATTACGTGGGCGTGTATTAGTTTGTACCATCGTGCAAAAAAGCTCCCATCAAAAATTGATAACACACGCTCGATACCTGCCGATATCGCTTTCGCTTAATTCAGCCAAATTTAATTTGTGCATAATTTTCAAGATCTAGATCTAGATGTAGAATAGTCTAGGCCTAGATCCACAGTGTAGTTAGATCTAGATCTAATACCTATCTATTCTCTAGATCTAGACTGTATTGTAAGAATGTACTGCCGACCCGTCTTATAAAACAAAATGTTTTGCTCGTGTGTTAGGGCAGTTCCAGTGAACTCAGTTTAGTCAGTGCGATATCGATAACGCACTGCCCTGCGGGCGCGTGCGTTATCACCTATGTGCACTGACTATGGTCCTGCGCTAACACACT
This sequence comes from Strongylocentrotus droebachiensis, assembly GCA_035222895.1. Taxonomy (NCBI): domain Eukaryota; kingdom Metazoa; phylum Echinodermata; class Echinoidea; order Camarodonta; family Strongylocentrotidae; genus Strongylocentrotus; species Strongylocentrotus droebachiensis. The sequence continues at coordinate 23,681 of JAVYIG010014029.1, forward strand.
CGCAACAGTACATTATTTGTATACTAATCTAAGGATTGATCTAACGTTAGATTTCACACAAACGAAATAAAGTTGTCTACTCACCCAATTGTATATCTATATCTTGCAGAACTAGTCACTTTTTCCCAAAAATCCAACATAATCCAATAATGTCATCCATATAACTTAAAATTTTAAAAACTTCCAAAGGGTCAAAAGTCACAATCAGCTGTTCAACAACCACAATTTACACAAACTAGGGTGCGGTTTTTGTTTACTTTTTAATGATCTTCCCAGTATGATGAAAGTGATACTGCACAACCTTTTTCTGGTCGAAATCCAGTTTGTTTGACACAAAATTCAAAGTTTGACTTTGAGCCGCAGACTGTTAATTTTTGTCCTGTGACTGTGAGTGTGACTTGTTGGGGGTTCTGGACTTCAAGCTCACCACTAGTCTCTGACTCTGGTCCTACTCCTAGATCTACGCGTTGAAGTTGAGGCTGAGGCTGAGCTGAAACGTCCGGCGCAGATCTAACGTTAGTTAGATGATGATGATGATGATTGTACATGATGGTCCTGTAGGTGGACCAGATCTTTGAGTCGAACCAGGTCCAGGACCAAATCTAGAACTAGGTCTAGAACTTGGAGTAAAGAACCTTACTGTAGCTCCAAAGTCTGTGACTTGGTGGCATTTCTCTGACAAGCACGAGCTCTTTTGCCATTTGTGTCCCTCTGCAACTCGAGAGTAATGTTTAAGACTGATCTTACTTTTATGTCCAGATACACTCATGATATGCCTCGCTTCAAAACCGTGCTCATCTAATGAAGTGATAGGTGTAGCTCTAAGGCAATGGTTCGTGTATATTCTAGACGCGTTAGCTTCAATGATAATGGTGTTCATTTTGTTCCCCAAAGCGTTTCTGCCAACAACCTGATGATCATACCACGGCACACTTTGTCGTTCTTGTTCTACTGACCCGTATCCAGCATTGACAGCTTCAGCCTTTCAGTAATGTAATCACAAAAATGTCATCACAAAACGTCTTCACGGGGCAAGTTTCATTCTTTGTCTTGTACATGCGACCATACTGGCTCATTCTGTCATCATCTTTGTCTCCTCTGTAAAAAAATTGGTCAACTGGTAGTCCGGCAGCCACCGAGCTACACCTCGTTTTGTTGAAATAAGTTTTTTTCTTGATGGATTCTGTTTCCTTAGGCATTGCAGATGACCAAACAGAAAACTGGAGCTTTGTCAGTTTTGAGCAATTAAAGATATGGCCAAAAACAAAATGGCCGCCAAAATAGCCTATTTTCAGTAAAAATTTGAATTATTTCATAATACATTACGAAATATTGGCAGAATGGTGTGCTTATAATTCACGAAGAACATTGTCAACACATTCCTGATGATCATACCTGAACATAGATGACCATAGATGACATAATTAGCATATTTTCCATTGTAATTGTTGCTAATTTGCACATTCAAAATGGCGGATAAATACCAGCTGTTAAGCTTAGAATCACAGTAAAATAGTATTACTGGTAAACTCATTTCTTTTTATCTCATGTTTTCAATTCCTAGAATACCAAAGTGTACCAAATACTTATGTCATACTCAATTGTCAATAATGAATAATTTAGATAATTGGAAAAAACAAAATGGCCACCAAAATGATAAATTTTAAGCAGCATTTGCATAAGTATTATACATTACGGAAATTGGCAGAGTAGTATACTGGTACTTCATGAATCAGAGATGAATTATTTTGGATATTTAACTTTGGCGGCCGTTGTATATTTGCTCATTTACATATTCAAAATGGCGGCAATGTTAGTTTATCACACAATTTATATCAATAGTCTATAGTAATACACATTTGTTTTCACAATAGGATTTGAATTCCTAAGATACTATTGCGTGAAAAATGATAATTTCATCACTCTTCTTTCATGAATGTGTTACCATTTTATAGCGTAGGTCACTTTATGTATCGATATTAGGAATGTTACCTTCACAATTCATCCTGTACGCAATTCTTTTAAGGATATGCCTTTTCTTCCTTTGCTGAACTGAGCTCACGCATCACTGTCATTTTGATTTACATTTTGTGCTGCCAGAGTCTGATCATTTAGACATCGCACGGATGCATGACACGCACAGAACATTGTGCACGCTAATTTGGCTTTGTTGCATCCACATCCTAATGATTTGCATGGGTTGTCACTTGCAAAATTGCAACGTATAAGTCTCAGTATGTTTGCAGGTGCAAGTTTCACATTTGGTGGAGTGGTTACCGGGATGAGTGACTTTGTTGCTTCGTCTTTCATGTAACCGAATGCAGTGGGATCCAATGTTGATGGATTCATTTACAAAGCACTCTTCCAAATCCATGTTTGAAGATGGGCACGCTTAACATTATCTTTGAAAGTTTCAGTTGTTGGTGGCATTACAGCAAGATTTGGAGTGTTGGTAGCTCCTGCTTTCCCAACCCGTGTATTCCACACATTCAGTCGGGCATTTGACATTGTCGTAGCATTGGGTTGTCCATACCATGAGTGTTATGAGCGCTGTTGCATCTTTCATCACGTCGGCCATATCTGCATGTATGTCTCCAATCGATGGCAATGGGAACCCATTTTTCTGCCGCAGCACTTTTAGCAAAATTCCTTTGCCAACTCCATAATGTGCACCAACAGTATCACAACCTGCCAATGGGTGACCTGTTAACATAGAAGGGATGATGTCTCTGTGTCTGTTCACTGTGGCATGTATATCGATTACAGATCTGTCTCTGATGGGCGACTCCATTATCAAGGGTGACTGAAGGCCTTGCTTTTGGTAGAAATGAAGCAGAAGAACATAGACATCTGTGTCGTCTGCAGGCACCCTGATGGATCGTCCTTCATCTGCAAGCATGATAGCCAGCTGCACAATAATCACATCAGCCTCCTCATGAGATTTGGCCATATCGTGCCGTTGGATTGGAACACCACCTGGACCTAGTTGAACAGGAGTGCCATCTTGGCTGGTGATCACAAGCTAGTGTTTTATGATGAAACATGCATCGCCTTGCAGATGTTGACAAATGATGTTGATCAACAGTTTCTTGTTCTCTGTCACTGTCAGAGTCAGTCTCTGAGACGGAAGGGGTGAAGTTGGACTCGGTTGGAAAAATCTGCAACCATCATTGCCTCTCGATATCCTGGTTGCACACTTGGTGCTGTAATCATTGTACCTGTCAAAGACAAAGTACACATCACCTGATTTTAGTCTCTCTTCAATCTTGCCTTTGAATTTTGATACAAAGTCCACCACTGTTGGTTGTCGTGTTGGTGATGATGAAGGCCAATCAGGGATCCAAAGGAGAGCACAGCCATCGATCACTCTACACGTTTCTTCAAGTGTCGCCTGTCTAGCTGATCTCCAGACTCATCAAACAGAGCTGTAGGAACTGGCGACATCTCGCATAACATTACATCATGAAATTCAACATCTCTGGAACTTGCTTGTAGACTATCACGCGAGAGTATATCAACTTGGTATCGTATACCTTGGAATCGCCTACGTCAATTGATTTCTTTATGACAGCCATGGTTTGAACTTTCTTCGAAATTGTGTCGTAGAAACCTCCAGGCAATTTCCGTTCAAACTCACCCTTTTGCTGAGCACCAGTTTCAACTGCTCTGTCAACATTTACTAATTCAGGAGCAATCTGTCCATTGACCCCATTGACAATGTTCGCTGGGTGCTTCTTTGGGTCCATTGGATTGAAGCTCACATCCAGTTTTCTGCGCAACCAGTCTCTGTCACTTTGGTCTGCAGATATCCTTGCTAGAGCCTCTTCTTTGTGCACTGTTTTAGAACTAGCCGACTTGTATCAGAGTTGAAACGTCTTCCACAAGTCCGATACATAATTATGTGCAAGCTAAGGGCCCAGGTCTTGAGAGTTTCTGGCTTTAGAGTGATGCCAATCACACCAGCTGTACCATGCCCATATCGCATGAATGTTGTCTCGATGAACATGTCGCTCCATATGCCATTTCATAAGCCTCGAGTGTGTCTCATCACATACCACCCTTTCATGGAATGCTGGTGTGCATCTTCTGGTAGGGCTTCCATGCGTCGAAGGTATAATAACCCATATCGCGCGTAGTTTACATGTCCCGACGCAAAGAAGTAGGGCATCATAAGCTTCACTGCCTCCAGGTGTAGTGGCCAATCACCTCGTCGTTCAGCCCGTACATAGAGCATCATTATCAGTACTGGTTTGATCAGGTTGTACCTCTACTGCAACCCTGTACAGTTGTTGATCTGCAGTGAAGACAGTGAAATATTGACCAGTTTTCTCTGTTTAACTGCTGTGATTTGCTCATGGCTGTCATTATTGTGTCTGGATGTGCTGGTGGCATATCAGTTAATGATAGATACACTGCTTTAGTTTTGGTTTATGTGGCTTTTCCTTGATTGCGACACAAATGTGTATTATATCCATTGAATTCAGGACAGTTATGATGCTGCACGTACAACATCTGTCAAGAACCTGAGGTCACACTCATTAGGTCTCTGTCGAGAAACCATATGAGCGATAACACTAAGTGGTAGAACTTGGTTCTTGACAGGTGGCATATCTGGTTTCCTTGGACCATTGTATCTCATGATGTCAAGCTTGTAGTCAATATCTCTAGGCATCTCAGCCTTCTTCAGTTGTGAAATCTCTTGCTGATCATCATGGTGCATGCTTGTATCTGGCTAGGTCATGAGAACTGCAAGGGAATGTGTTGACAATTTACCGTTTTGAGATGAAACATCTGCATTACAGTTGTCAACTACGGTCTGAACAAGACCATCTTCAGCACTTGATAATGCTGTCAGTTCAGTGTTTTCCCCTGCCTCTACAGCTGCAGACTTCTTGAATCGTAGCAGTTCATCATAGATGTGTGTATGTTCAACAGGGTATCTCTACAAATACATTTGCTTTGAGATGATAGGCTACATCAATTAGCTTTAATTAAAATGCAGCGTGTATGTGTATACATTGATTGCTTGTTATCGAAGTAGAAATGTACACTTTTTTTTATGAATCACCCTGTATAAATGTATAAATTGCTCTGCCATCTAAAACCACCTTTAGAATTATCAAAATATATATCATATATATCATATCCGGTAAAAGAAAAATCAGAAAAGGGTTCTTAATGCAGCAATAAAACATGACAAAGTAAACACTTTCACATATTCTTAGAGCAGAAAACGCCATTTTGGCGGCCATTTTGTTTTTCCTTATAATCACAAATTGCTAAAGGCAATATAATGATAGGCTACATCAATTAGCTTCAATTAAAATGCAGCTTATATACATCATAAAATATGTTGCCAGAGTGTGTATACATCGACTGCTTGTTAACGAAGTAGAAATCGCAAACAGCCAATCTCTTGTACACTTTTTTTTATGAATCACCCTGTATAAATAATGTATAAATTGCTCTGCCATCTAAAATAATATTTAGAATTATCAAAATATGTATCATATATATCATATGTGGTAAAAAAAAATCAGAAAAGGATTCTAAATGCAGCAATAAAACATGACAAAGTATACATTTTCACATATTTTTAGAGCAGAAAACACCATTTTGGCGGCCATTTTGTTTTTGCTTATATCTCAAATTGCTCAAGGCTGACAGAGCTCCAGTTTTTTGCTTGTTCATAGTGGATACCTAGACAATCAGAATCCATTAAAAAAAAAACTTATTTCACCAAAACAAGGTTAGGCCCCAAATCCGGGTTTGGCTGCCGGACTATGGTTCTTTGCAAAATAAACGTACCTTCTATTATTGGAATCTGTAGCAATGCCAAAGCCATCTATCTTTAGATCTTTAACATTTTCTCTGCCTCTGCTACACAGAATTTAACATTAAGTTTATAAATACAGCGTTCTGGAGACCTCAAGGAGTAGAACTGTCCAACGCTCGCAAAAAATAATTTTGCTTAAAGGTACTATGTCCCATTTGCAGCCCCCAAAAAAGAAAAGGTTAAATTCCAACGGCATTTGAAAGATAATACTAATTTAGAACTTCCCTAAAAAAGGTGGGGCTTGAAAATGTCTTCAAGTGGGAAAATAACGACTATTAGTTGTCAAATCGACTTAGGAGCTATAGAGCCTATATGTAATAGTCTTGATTTTCAGACCATTGTACCGAATGGTCATACGTTTTATGCTGCGCAAAGATTAAATCAGTTGAATTTTGGCCATCACAAGAAGTGGGTTACTGATGTAGACAAATGCTCATGTACCTTTTACAACTCTTTTCATGTATGTTATTACCAAAGAAGAAAAAAGCCAGTCAGTCACTCAATAGTGTCTGACAGTGAAGTCTAGCAAGTAAACGGGTTTCCTTGCATAATTTGAATATTAGGACACTGCTAACGTTTAAATTTCACAGATAGGACATACATGACATATTCATAATTCCTGCAAAGGTCTACGGAATGTGAGGTTGGCTGCAAAAGGGACAGAGTACCTTTAAGTCTTTCTTGCTTATAGACTCCTTGTGTCTTGTTGCACCCTTTCCCTTTAGCTTTAAGCTTATGAAGGACTGCAAACAAACGTGTCGTTCGCACGTCTAAATTCAACACTGTTTACGATGTCCATTGACTTTATTTTAAGAAAGTGTTTCTGGAGGCATTAGCGTATTGTGATCATGGATCTCTTTGCCTAAAGTTCGCCATATCCTCGCCGTACCTCTGCGTAGGAGAATCGAAGGCAATCGCATAATTCTTGCTCGGAGTATTCCTTCTCCACTTTTTCGAAGTCAAGAGACTTTGCCCTGCAGTAGCAGTTGAATAGTATATTCAATGCTTGCTTTAGCACATTTTTAGTAGATTTAAAATCCTTGTTGTCCAATAGCTGATCTAGTTCTTCATTGTTCATTAACTCGAATCGGGGCTCCAATTCTAAGTGTTGTTGTGGTACTGCGTCGCGCGCGACGTGTAAAAAGTAGAACTTAAAATTCGCGGGTCGAATTTATTTCCAATCGAGACTTTCTATCATTGATCGATCACAAACGATTGTCCGCTTTTAGTCCTATGCAAATCATGTCCATGTAATTGGTGACAAACATTCCTCAAGAGGGCGACATGCATTTATTACAAAATATATTCATTTCACCAGCTAGCGTGAATTTAACCTTTGGAAGTGACCGGCCAGGAAAATATAACAATTACGATCCTCGCAAGTACTGTTTCGTCACGAGCTCTGGACCATCACATCTCGGTATCTGTCTAAGCTACCTAATATAAATGTATATTATTATCATAGCTATTGTATACAAATGATGCACAGGTTTGAGTGCGTCGGTAGGGATTGTGTGCACAAGGTACCTTTGAATGGTTTTAGACCAAATTCAAAGGTACCGCGTGCACACAATTCCACCGACCCACGAATTAAACCTGCGCATCATCTGTTTTATAAGATGGGGCCCCAAAAATTCTCAAAAATACAAAAATTTGTTATATTACCGGACGCATGGCAAAATCATGCGTCCGGTAATTTTTTTTACCGGACGCATGATTTTTAACTTATCATGAAATTTAAAAAAAAAAAAAAAAAAATTGTCAGGGCACATTTAACTGTAAACTTAAAAAAAATAAAAATTATATAATTTTTTTTTTTAAACAGATTATAATTAACAAAAAACACGAAAAAAAAAAAATTATCACAAAAAAAAAAAAAAATTATCAAATAAAACCATTCAAAAAAAAAAAAAAAAAAAAAAAAAATAGAGTTATTTAAAAAAAAAGGATATCGGTGGTATCGATTACCGATATTGCGTGCATCCAGTAAAAATAATTACATGGTAATTGACCAATCAGATTGCAGGGATTCTTCTACCCTTCTTATAATAGTATAGTATTAATGACTGCTTTGAGAGAAATAGTTGTTTTATTACGCTCAAGGGAAGGTTAGAATTGTGCTATTCCCCGAGGCTTGCCGAGGGGAATAGCCCAATTGTAACCTTCCCGAGAGCGTATGAAAACAACTATTTCTCGAATATTAAAGCAGTCATTAAAACTTTTATATGCCGAAAAAAAATAGACTAAAAAAATAAAAAATAAAAAATAATTTTCATTTTTGTCGAAGACGGGATTCGAACTCTTGCGTACAACAAGAGGTGTATCGAAAACCAACGCTTAGACCACTCGGCTATCGCGCGCCGTTAACATGCTTGGCAGTTTTCTCCAATATATACATTAAAATGGATTGAAAACGGCTCCGCGTGAGGAATGCTTCGCAAAAGCTCCATGAAACGGACCCTTCTTTTACTTTTGCAATGCATATTGGCACGAACTTAGATCAAGATCTATCGGCAGATGTTGTTTTTTTGTTTTTGAGAGTTTATTTTCGTCTTCATGTCAACGATGCAAGATAAAATTGTCGGTAAGATCGATCGAGATTCAATTGTATTGAAATTGCCGACCAATTTTTCGCACACGTATGGTATCCTCCATCGCTCAAACCATTTTTTAACATGTAAACCTATGGGGTAACCATGGAGACTGACCTATTTTTTTAATAACCATGGTTATTAAAAATATTGAAATGTTTTAAGCATGGTTACCGGGAATTTTACAGGAACAGTTGAAGTTTATGAATGCAATTCGACCAATCAGATGGCTGGATTTCTTAAGTGAGGTATATAATTGTTGTTATTATGAGTAGTGGTATTAGTGTTATTATGTAGTTGACTTAGCATGAAGTAACCAAAAACGTATCCATGACCAACAGGTGACTGAGTATGTTGTGGATATTGCAAGCAACATTGCGGATCTACCAGAAGGAGAACTAGAAATGGCTGAAGAGGCGAGTGGTGCTCCAAGCCGTGTAGTTATATCCCTTGAAGCACAACTCGCTGTAGTTGAGGTGCTAAATAAAACTCTTCGGATCGTTGAGCCCAATATTGCAGCAGAGGTAAGCAACAAAAAGACATGGCTTAACTATTTCTATAGTAAAATCGTATAAGATAACGTATTCTACTTGTATATTCTTAACTTTTTATCTTGAGTTTTTACGTAAATCATTCTGTTCATGCAATTATCTTCATGACATACTATTTTTTGCATTGCCTCAAAACATTAATTTTGTAGACCCAAATCATTTTGACAATACGTTTACCGTAAAAAACAAAGCCATCGCTTTATGGAAGACATATAAGGACATCCTGCATAACGTTTTATTTTTATTTTTTTACTTCATCCAAAGTATTCGTAAGAATGGAAAAGACTATGACTACGTCATTTTCCCTTCAAATTACCTATTAGGCAAGCTGCCTTTTAAAAGTTATCCATTGAGTTCTTAACCAGCTCACAATATGTTTATATATACATGAATTTGACTCATACATAGAAAACTGTGTTCTGGAGGTGTCATATAACATTTTTTTTACACACTTGACTGGAGTTGTGAAGGTCCTGGATTCGAGCCCCGGCGCGACGCCTGGTTTTCTTTGGTATTATATTTAACCACATTTGCCAATCTCATTCAAGGTTTTTAAAGGGTTATCGGTAGGAAGGAATTAATTGAATGCTGTAAGCACGAAATCGGTTCCTTAGCCATTGGCGGGGTAATATTTTAGCGCCTTGAGTGCCTAGCGTGGTGGATATGAAATTATATAAATGTCCAATATCATATTATTATTTTGTGTCTCAGGTGCTTAATGTGACTGTGGATGAAATCAGCCAGGGTATAACTGTTGTCGTGTCAGCTACGGCCGATGGAGAAAGCATCTCAGACGAGGGTTTTCAGGTGGCAGTAGGCGATCTTACAACAGAGCCAGAGGCGATAAAAGCACAGGCGATAAAAGCACAGGCGACCCTCTTCATTCCATCAGGAGTAGCGGATAGGTTCTCCGGGCTGACTGGCCGGGTGGTCATCACCACATATTTGAATACGGCTCTCTTCAGGGACAGTGGACTAACGGAGTTGAATCTGAACCAGACGGGATTCAAGCGAGAGTTGAATTCCAGGATCATAGCGGCGTCCATCAATAACGAAGAAATCGAAGACTTGGAGGAACCCGTGATGATTGCATTTACTCCTACCAATCCGGTGAGTGCATCATAATGCTTTATCAGTGTTAATTGAAGCGCCATGAGCGTAAAATGTGACATACTTGAGCGCTATAAAAGTACCCACTATTATTATTTTCATATTTCACAAGACAGTATCATGCAATGTACATTACGTAATTCTTGAACCAGATATTTTCCAGTGACAGAAATGGTCTTCTTTTTTATTTGATGTTTACATATTTTTCCAAGCCCTGATAATTCTCGTATTTTGTTTTCATTTCAAGAATGGGACAAATGCCACGTGTGTATCTTATGACTTTGATGACAACCAATGGTCCACGCGAGGGTGTAACAAAACAAGTAATGGCAGCATAGACAGAATTACTTGCGAGTGCGATCACCTTACCAACTTCGGCATTCTCATGGTTTGTATCACCTTTGTCTGCCACGTAACGTACTGTTGCATGGGATCTGTGTGTAGCCTCTGTGCAAAGTTATACAGCAACGGCACAGGAAATTAGCTTAAAATCCTCATCTAACCCCTTGTCTTCAATATTCAGTGATATTAGTGAATCGTGTAAAATTGATTGTTAATTGCTAGTTATTTGCACTGTATACCATATTAAATAAACCTCATTTATAGAATATATGAGGAATTGGAATTAGACTTACCGGCATGTAAGGCATGCCCCTCCCCCGTTCCCATGTTCTGGATATATCCATTTGGTTTCAAAGCACACAAAGTTTGTTGTGTACATCAGGATACGACAGACAATATGCCTCAGAATAATTTCATGTTTGGAGCACCGTAGACGCCACCCAAGTTCCAAAGGATGGAATATGTTTGGAATATAAGACTACAAACATTCATAAATGTCCTTGCAAGACCCTTTAGTATACAAAATGATGCATAGGTTTGAGTGCGTCGGTACGGATTGTGTGCACAAGGTACCTTTGAATTGTTTAAGACCAAATTCAAAGGTACCGCGTGCCCACAATTCCACCGACCCACGAATTAAACCTGTGCATCATCTGTTTTATAAGATGGGGCCCCAAAAATTGTCAAAAATACAAAAAAAATGTTTTTTTACAGATTTACCGGATGAATGTCAAAATTATGCGTCCGGTAATTACCGGACGCATGATTTTTTAATTTGCATAATTTGTCTGTTGTTACTTAGTGCAATGGATTTAAACAAATGTAGAATGACTTAGGCCTAAACCTTAACAAAATAAAGTCAGGCCTAACTGACCTTTACATAAAACATTAACAAAAGAAAGTAATTAAATCAATAAAAACTTATTTTGCAATCTTTTTTGAGTTTTGGGGAGGTGCAATCTAAATTAGAAGAGGTCTGGATCTTGTCCATATCAAGTACAGAAATTTAGGCTTTATGTGTGGTGCTTCCCGGCCCCTCTCGCTTCAGTTTCACCAACACAGCCTCGAGAAATTGAAATTTGTTACAGATATCAAAAGTACAGTGATCCAAAAAGTGGCGTTGTATGCCACAGCGAAGGTACTTAAGTCTAGGTTTACAACTCACCGTCAGTCTATGTACAGAAGCATAGAACGATAACAGTTTGTCCAATTCTGGCGTAAAAATATCTCCTAAATTGAAGTTCTTGATCTGTGCAAACTTGTCCAACTTTGAGAATCCATACTTTAATTGAAATGTTCATGCTAGTCGCATCTGAATCATCCAACTTAAAATAGCATTGATGCCCATGCAAGTTTTATCTTGCTTCGTTCGAAGACAATCAGCTCCTGAAACCCTGGCTACTGAGTACATGTACTTGGTCTTCACATGGTTGACAAAAAGTCTCCTTCAGATATGAGGCGTTTTTTTTCATTACGTGAAATTAATTGGAACTGGACGCGACAACGGTCCTACGCGTATTCACTGAGCATTGTGTTATTAGCTACATAAATGTAAAGTGTATTAAATACGTCATCCAGAAAAAGAAAGAAAGAAAGAAAAAAACCACCGCAGATCACCGCGTCATATCTGATCGAGGCATGAAGACTAAGATGAATTTTAATAGACTTGGCTGACGTCCCGTTTGAATATATATATCTTTACATTTTTACAGGATATCTATGGAGGAGCACCAAAGGCAGATTTCATTCTGGACATCATAAGTTATGTTGGTTGCTGTATGTCAATATGGGGCCTTGTCATTACAATCCTCACATATGCTTTTAATAAGTGAGTATCATTTCTTTATGCAGGGATATTATGCATATGTGCCAGTATAAGGTATATTATCTTGTAATGTCCAGCACGTTGATTGATTGATTCGAATTCGAATGTATTCCATTTTATATATCAATTGTTTGCACAAGTTACCAAGTGGTATGCAATCATAAGCACAAATAGAAGGAAAAAGAATTTACTTCATGTTTGGTCTCAGGAAGCTCTAGTTGGGCAGACAATTTAATACCGTTACCAGTCTTAAAAAAATCACAGAGATGCTCGGTATACGTATGGAAAATGTACATTGGACTTGCCCGTAAACGTAATTTTGATCATTGAAAAATGCTACCATATCACATTTTTTAGAAGAGCAGCTATGTACGCTAGAATAATCTGTTGTAAGTCACGATTGTGTACATACCGGTACATAGAAAGTAACACGGTCCGAAAATTAAAAATAAATAAATTTGTCTTTACTTGATGCCCTTCAATTCGTGTCTTCTACTTAATATTAGCAACACTAGAGCAAAGGAAATACCATATAATCTTTTAAAGGGTACGTCGTCCTAGGAGATCTTTGAATAATGCTCTCAAAACACTGTCCATTTATATAATTGCCTGCGGTTCCAAGAGTTAATATGTGTGCGACACCCAGAGACAGCATTAACCATGTAAAAGGTGTTAAAATATATATAATTAATATGGTTTTGTCTTCTGTTCTAGGAAACTTCGTGATCGCAAACCCAACCAGATCCTGCTGTCCCTTTCCAGTTCCCTGCTGTGTCTCTACATCGTCTTCCTGATCATGATATCTGTTAACACAGAACGAGGTGTGGAAGAAATTCCTCCTCTGCCTTGCTGTATGCTAGCTGGCTTCCTCCACTATTTTACCCTGTCATCTCTATTCTGGATGGGAGTCGAGGGCTACAACATGCATATTCTTTTCGTTCGAGTTCTCAACACGTATCTACCGCGCTTCATGCGGAAGGCTTCACTAATTGCATGGGGTAAGCCACCGTCCATTAATTATTTGCTCTTTTACTTGATGGATTAAATGCCATTTTGCCAAAATGTGTTACCAACATGATCGCAAAGGCTTTCAGAACAAAATCAAGCTCAAGAACTTTCAATAGCTTTGTCCATCGCCTGTTGAAAAGTGTGTACATTACAATGACTTATTACATACTGAACTGAACAAAATTTCTAAAGGATATTCAATAGGATTTTGAAACTTTTCCTCGAAAGTCTTGGGGATCGTGCTCAGCAAGAAGAGTTTGATTTAAAATCTAATTTAACAAGCTGTTGATATTGACTCAATATGGGCAATATGTGTTGAATAATACATTGTATTAACTCCGACCACAAGTCTAGTTTATCCTTTGTTTGTTCCTTTAAGAATTGATATTGACGATGATGATCATCGATCATCATCGTGATAATGACAATGATAATGATAATAATAAAGTAACCATTCTTTTTTTTCTTGCATTTAGGAGTCCCTATGGTGATTGTTGGAATCACTGGAGGAGCAGCGAGGCAGGCCTACGCGCGGACAGATTTGTAAGTTTTAAACTTAATCAAAGAATGTAACTTATAAATCAATTAGGAACAGTATGAAACAAACATTCCCGCTCCTTTTGCTCTCATTTTAATTTAATGGAAAAAATGGCAAAAATGACTTGCTTCAGGAGAGAGAGAGAGAGAGGGGGGGGGGGTGGAAAGAGGAACAATTGGTATGCGGCTACTGCTATTAAAATGCTGAGATATACAAAATAGGCACATAATACTTAACTACTGAATTAATCAGTCTTAATTTATGAAAGGTTTTTGTTGCGTTAAACAAAAAGGATCGTGTAGGTCAGTTTACTGCATCGGTTATTACCAAGTAAATAACAATGACATGACAACAATAACTGGTTTACATGATAATACAAATTTATTACGGTAACACAGAATTGAAATATCTGTTATGCAACATACATGTACTTTGAAAGAAGAAAAACTTTGGTGGATTTTTTGTTAATGAGAACAGTGAAAGCGCAGTACGGGTATCAATGGGAAGAGAATTCCATATATCCGGGCCAGTGTGGCAAATAGATTTAAGGGCTAGAACAGTATTTGGATTGCACAAATGGAAATTCGTAGATTGTTTCGTAGGGTAGGAGTGAAAATATATATCTTCATTCAATTGAAACAGAATAGAAAATGTCACAGGACGCTGTTTTTTTTTAAGGCGAAACATGAAAACGGCAGTTTGTAGAAAATTGATATCATTAACTGTCAGGGTAACCAGCATTTGAGAAAACAACATTTAACAAATAAGTAATGGCCGTATTCCACTTAATGTTTGCCCATATTAAATTACAATATGAAATAAAAGGTTATATCATGGTATTGTACAGCGTTAATAATATATTCGAAGGAACATAGTGACGAAGTTTAAAGAATATGCCTAGATTACGTGATATTCTTGCTGCAATATATTTCACATGATCATTCCACTTCAGAGTGTCATCGATGAAAACTCCATGAAATTTAGTACTTTTAGTCTTTTAAATCACCACACCATCCACAATAATTTCTGTAGCAGGTTCCTCAGATTTTACATTCTGGAAATGAATAAAGTTTGTCTTTTTCAAATTTAATGATAATTTGTTGCACTCAAACCATGCAGATAATTTTGGTAATTCATTATTCATGGTATCAATAAGGGAAGGAAAGTTCGAATCAGAATAAACTACATTAGTATCATCGGCAAATAGGATGTATTGCAACAAGTTAGATGTGTTTGAAATACATAAACACAAATTAAGAATAACACAGGACCAAGAACAGATCCCTGCGGGACACCACATGAGATTTTTAATAAATTAGATTCGACATATTAACACTAAACATATTGCTTTATGGGTTTTAAATAATCATTAAACCATTGGAGAGGTAATCCTATTACACTATAGCTATGAAGTTTACAAGGATGTCAAATAACTTGCTAATTAGATTCATAACTGCTCCTAATACGTGATTACGATTAGCCAAGGCATTTGACACTCTGTCGTACAAATTTGCTAAAGCAAGATCCGTGGAAAGGAATTTCCTGAATCCAAATTGATTTTCGTTAAATAATTATTTTGTAGTTGAAAACCATTCAGTTTCTTATACACCAGCCTTTCTAAAATCTTCGAGAAACTCGCAAGAATCGATACTGGACGATAGTTTGACACTAATGACGGATCATCTTTTCTATATATTGGTATAACTTTGGCTACTTCAAATGACTTCCCGCTATAGAGTACGGTAGATTTATTATTTTCTGTTAATACCCTCACTAAATAAACTGAACGCAATTTTTAAAAGCATAATATGATGTCAATTGCTATCATGTTAACATGGCTCCAAATATGTGACACGTTAAATGTGTTATGCATCCCTTCCCCCAAAAAACTTCGTATGTTGTTTGAAGTCTAACCTACTCATTCATAAATGGCTGAATGTTTGGAGGATTTAATTAATATCTTCCTTTTTTGCAGTCCCAAGACTGATCTGCAATGGCTAGAATATGATGTACATGATTACAAAAAAAGATTCAACATTCAAAAAGTCCAATCAATGCTATTTAACAATAGTAAGACTATTATTAGAGACATAGTACATGACAATTTCATGTTCATAGATTTCCATTGATGTTTTACGCATATTGTTATTTAGATGTAGTCATTGTTGTGTAGTAATAATGTCAAATAGAATGAGGTCGAGTAAATTCAATAGAATAACGGACTGTTGCACTAGTTATAAGGAATATCATGAAGAATATTGGTGTCCGGTTCGTAGTAAATTAATTTAATTAAATCAATCTTTAATACAGATTCATCAATAATATAATTGATAATTCATTATATAATGAATTAAAATATGAATATGTATTTGTCGTCGTTGTTGTTTTTGTAGTTGCTTCCTTGAATTCTGGCCTCTCATCGGTGGTGTCCTGATTCCAGTTGGTTTCATAATGATCTTCAACATCATCATCTTCATTCGTGTCATTATACGACTGAACAGAACCGTCAAAGGAAGACAACTTAATAAGACGGAGAAGCGCCAGCGCCTTCGACGTTTCCAGAATGCGGTGTGTATCCTGGTCCTGATGGGCCTAACGTGGTCTTTAGGTTACCTGAGCATCATCCGATCGGCCAGTGAGGTCGTCCAAGGAATCTTCACCATCCTCAACTCTCTGCAGGGGTACTTCATCTTCATGCTGTACTGCGTGCGCCAGCCTCAGGTTCGCAGGACATGGCGCTCACAGTTCAGCTGCTGCTTGTCGAAGTCTTTTGCGGCATCCAGGGGCTTCACTTCAAGCTCTGGCCAAACTCATTCGACGTCCAAGAACATCTCGGCCAGGCTCAGGGGACAGAGAGGCAACCGAAATGCAGGGCTGATGTCTAACTTCGATTCCAGTGGGTTCCGCCCGGAGACAATAATGCGTTCCCAACCTGAGAGACTGCCTAGAGCCGCCTACCAAAACGATGGTGCCGAGTGGTGATTTGAGAACTATAATGAAACTTGATAAATGTTTTAAAGGCAGATTGTGTTTTGTACGGAACTACACAGAAATAATAACGGTGATTTAAAGACACAAGTAGTAATGGTTTGAAAACATTAACCCGTGCAGTCTTTCAACCAACAAGACAATTATGTTTTTGAACTTGCAGTTGACCATATTTGCATAGTAAATTCAGCATTTGTCATGTCTCTTAAATTGCTATTGATGGAGCGGAGTCGTTGGTTATCAACTCTCCTGCTTATTTATACATCACTTAAATGTAGTCATCAAACAATTCCCTTTTTTTATCTATATTTCCAATAAACCTATTTCGACTCATCACGTGGGTTGTAGCATGGGTTGTGATGATGAATTTGAATTTTCTTAGTGTAATTTGCCAAAAGTAATTCTGCTTCGTTTATAGTGCCGTACATGGAATGTTTTGACCAAGACGTTAACAAAACATTGTGAGGTTGACCATCACTAAGAAGCGCGACACGCATGGACCATGTATTATCTTGCTTGACGTGTGGTACAGACTATTATTTTTAGTTCCTTATCTTTCTGAGCCTATTACCAGCCTATTTTAATTAGTTTTATTTAGATGATCTCGGTTTGATAGAGTGCCAATATGTTGTATATTTTCCATCCTTTCAAGAGTTCCAGTTTAGGAAAAATTGTAACGGTCACTGAAAATCGCAAAATTGGTTTCATTGGTGTCAAATGATATGTTATAAATTAATCATTGACCCATATTTGCATTTATATAAGTTAATTATAATATTTACAAACTTTTTCCCCATGATTTTTCATTGACGTTTTAATGTTACGAATTGTTTTGTATGTGAACGAAGTTTCTTTATAAAATGAGTATTACAATATATATATGTATATATTAACTTGAAATCTGCAGAATTTCTAGGATTTCGCATATTCAGTCGGAATTGATAGTAAAAGGGATATGGAATATTTATCGACTAAAGTTTAGCTAGCACAATCAAATATTACATTAATGGAGAGTTGGGAATTGTAATAAAGTTTTCTGCTACTATCCATTTTGACCCTGTGTATATATCAAATATATTGCTAGTTAGTAGGAGGTAAACTAAACATGAGGATATTGAGAATGTGAGTGTATTTCGAAAACGATAATTTTATTAATATTAAGAAGCATATTGCTGTGATATATGTTAACAAGTGCTGAATATAATATTATGTTATGAAATAGGGAATAGTCGTTTGGTAAATAATGTTTAAAATTTTTAACGTGTTTTTGTAACCTGAGGAATTTATGAAATAATAAGATCTATGATAATGTTTTCTCATTTCATGTTAGTAATGCAGCTGAATACATTAATTTTTGTTGAAATCTTTTAGTCAAGAGTAATTCTATTAATTACCAACACAATATACAAACATTGATATTTAGAATTTCCTTCTTATTCATAGCTCTTTTATCTGGTCACCATTTTATTTATAATTTCGTTGTATTTTATGAAACGGAGTACCTTTATATCGATGTGTACAAGCAAGTTGTTGGTGCGTTGTAGGTTTAAGTTATGGTTTATGGTTTATTCATTTATATTTTAGTAATTTACACATTATTTTGTTGAATTGTATTGGAAGGAAGTCCCTTCATTTATTGACCATTAAAAACAACAAAATATACAAAACATCAATACAATAGAAGAATGATATCAAATAACAACAACATACAAAAGTAATAATGGTCAGGGTCCCTGAGAAGCAAGACTGATTTTAGTCAGGACCCTATATACAAGTACATTATAATATAAATTTTAATTTAAAATTTTAATGCACAAAATGATAATGATGATAATAATTATTTAAACAAATATGAATAATAATGACAATATTAATAGTGATAATAATAATAATTATAACGAGAATAATAGTAAAATGCCAGTGGCGGTTTTATATCTAAACGAGCATTTCTACCCGCGCTAAAGCAAATTCATGGAGGCAATTCGCCCATATTAATCCAACGAGTTCAATGTTAGATTTTATAATCCTTTTATTTGTGCATTGTCGCCCTCATCGGGCGCATTCAAGACTAAACCTGTTAATGACGTAGACCTACGCCAGCAAATTGACGACTCGTGTGTAACGGTCAGAAACGTGTTCAGGGACTTTGTGCACTCGATGGAGGGGGAAGGGGGGGGGGGTACATGTCGTCGGGGAATAATATACTAGAATCGATAGTCTTGTTTCTTCCCTCAGTGGAGAGGCAAGTCGGATCGGGAAAATGGTAGATTGATTTCAGATGATAATAACGATAACGATAATGATAATGATGATGATAATGAGATGATAATTATATCAATAATAATAATAATAAAAATGATAATATTAATGATGATAGTAATACTAATAATGATAATAATATTAATAATGATAATAATAAAATAAATGTAACATTTTAGGGACCCTTTCATGGGGGCAAGACGGGTTATTTTTCTGAATGAAACTAAAACATTTGGGTTTTTCAAAGAGAAAGACGTCATTATTATTATTATTTTATTCTATCCAAGATGAAAGTGCATAGCAGGGACTTTTTTTTAATATTGATGTTATTGAATTTTGGGGTTAAGTTTCAAAAGAATGGTACACAACATGATATTGACGTCTTTTCATTTATGTAAGTTTGATATTCAAGATGATATATAGCAGATCAATATCCAAGAAATTGTAGTTATATGTTTTGAATTGTAATGCCAGCTATAAGCATAATGTAGCGTTATGCATGTAAGTACGTGCACGTAACGGCCGGATCATCAGAAGTTAACATTATCGATACAAGACTAGCATTTCATGTGCTCTTACTCTTTTGTTTTTGTCTTTTTTATATTTTTATAACATCATGTACATTGCTCTTTTTGTATCAAAAGCAAGTGATCTTTAATTTTCGCATTATCCTTTCGTCTTTTTATATGAATAAAAGCTAATCTTACAATTTCACACGACTGTGCGATCAATTCTTCATTTTCTTTTCATGACGATCCATCCGTATCTTTTTATGTTCATCTAGATATGTACATATGTTTTTATACGGAAAATAATACTAAACAAGTACTTAACGGAGACAAGTTACCCACAAACGAGTTGTAATGCCAAAATGCCCATTGTCGAAACTGAAATTTCAGGAGTTGATTTGTTAGTTGATTGGTCCGTATTATCATTTAAAAAATGGTTCTAGACAAGATGAATGTGTACTTTTCTCACTACACCCGTTAATATAATACTTGATGATTGTATGCAGCAATTCATTCTAGGCCGAGAGAATGAATGACTTGATTTGAGTGGTGTTCATGCTGTTCGTAAATATTTGTAGGCACAT